>JACM01030451.1:0-27046 GCA_000787095.1 Periophthalmodon schlosseri | reverse complement strand
TAATTATCGTGACAGGCCTAATCATAGTGATGAAAAATTAGGACTGCCACCATAGCAATTCACAATTCAAAACTACATTTTATATCTTCTGAATGGTCAACAGTCCTCAAAATGGCACCCGTGACAAATGACAGATTATGGCACATATCACAGTTAGATGTTATATTGTCCTAAAACGCAATCTCTTCTCCAGCAGAAGTGAAAGTCCGAGCCTCCTCCCTCACAGATGGTTGGTGGTGATGGCACGCTCTGCACTGTGCCCCTCCAGTGCAAACATGCATCACCGCGGGCACAGGGAAGACTAATCCAAGGCTAACAGTCAGATTGCCCCATCTGGCCTCATTACCAAGTCTTCCCATTGGAGACAGCATTGGACCTTTGAGTCCATAGAGCCTGCCTTTTCCCTTACCTCTGTTTGCAGTCAAGCCCTTTAATTAATGTGGGACCAAATTAAGATTCGCACCCGACTCGGAAGGTGCACCCATGGGTTCCCGCTTGTACACCCTTTAATGACTGGATATATTAGCAGCTTAACCCATTCGTCAGCGGTGTGAATGTGGTTGGTCTCCTATGGGTGGCAAGAGTGACAAGATTGATTCCACCATGCAAAATCTAGGGCACAAAATCTCTAAGGTTTTCGACATATCTAGAGGTACACGCGCTGAAGAAATATTTGTACAAGATGGTGTAACATTCCCAGAGCATGGTCTATTGACAAGGCCTTAGAAAGTTATCAAAACCAGCTTAAGTATGTCAGCTATGATGTGGCACAGAAATGTCCAAAGCATACATTTGAGGAAGAAATTGAGACATACAGAAAAACCTTCTTGCATTTTTTCACTGAAATTGTAATCCCTTCTGCTGAGATGAGGGCTCAAATGTGACAGTAAATGTTGTTAATCCCTCAAAGCACAATTTGCGGAGGGGATTCGCAAGAGCTGGGGCCCTGCCAAGCTTTTCTGACACGCACTTAGACATTGCAAAAAGAAACAGGGTGCGCGTGGGTGTCAAAAATCTTCCAGCAAACAATAAAATTTTAATTCCGAGCCACTCCTGAGGAAGAAAATCTGCCATAATAGGATTTGATGACACCAGATTGTTTCCCCGTATTAGGGAGCGTAATGACATGAGTGACAATATCTCGGCAGACTGTGGAACAACAAAGTAAGATGCATGAAATATTGATTAGCCAGTGTCTGCTGTTGTTTATCTGATGCATACTCGAAGCTGGCACTCAACCTTAGACTCTGCGCTGCCAGGATAACAAGCCTAAAGGAAGTTCTCAGGCAAAACACAGAATTTCAAACTTCACAAGTTAGAATGCTTTGTGGAATGTACATAGAAAACAGTACTATTGATTGATAGTGTTTTGTTCAATTCAACATAAACAAAAGGAAAACAACTTGAAGTGTGGATCTCTTTACAATTTTAAGTAATTAAAGCCCCACCATGTAAATGATCAATGGTACATGGTCACATTTTTACTTTTTTTTGTTTTTGTTTTGTATTGTACTGAAAAACATGAGTCCTCACTGTGAGTGGGCTTAATCTCCATGAAATTGACTCTTGACCTGCTTGTTTCTGTGGGAATGTTGTTACTTTGGCTATAATATTCCACACGATGGCATAAAACTCATTCATGTCCATGTAGAATGTGCCAAAGTATGGTTTAATTTTATGGAATCATTCAGGTACCATCACTTAACCCACCTGGCTAGAGGTGGACGGAGGAGACTTTGGAAGGACAGATTGACAGCCTCACTTTTGTCCGTGTTTCTACAATAAAGCAGCTAAGGCTACAGTTATTAGCTTACCATCACTTTCTTTCACTGTCCAAAGAAGTGAATAAATCATTATTATTACTACACTTGTTTAATGCCTATACGCACAACCAACTGTTTATAACCCATCAATTCATGTTTTATTTCAATTTAATACATATTTCCCAACTGAAATGACTCCATTTATTGCATTCTATTTTATGTGGAAAGTTAGATTTGCAAACTATTGTGTGCCGTTTTAAATTACGACCCAACACTCGGCCGACAACCCTTTTTGACTTGGCGTTGCACTTATTTTTGCCAGTGACCTTGTTCGAATACAACAACATACAAAACACTATTAAAATACAGGCTCTATTTTCTCCGGTACACTGAATTTAGCAAGCCACAAATGCAGGACTAAAACGCACTGTGTTATGCCAGAAAAAGGGAAGAGCGATCGCTTTGCCCACTTACTGCAAATGTTCCATCCATTAGAGGCAAAAATTTAATAAATATGCTAATACACTCCAGTCTGCAGCCCCACTCAGTCAGCGGAGGCATTTGCATCCTACTGTGAAAGACTAAAAATACTATGGAGCTGTGTTTGGGCTGCTCCGTTCACAAGGAGAGCTTCACTTATCACTGGCTCCCTCACCTCGGAGAAAAATGCCGTGTTTGTTTGGCGTTGTAATGAAAAGTTAATCATGTGAGATAATTGACTGTTGTCCGGGGCGACCAGCGGGGAGGGGAGGTACATGTTTGACAATGTGCATTTTTCAGGTGGCGCTTGTATGTTAAGAATATGGTAAGAATATGCAGAAATATGCCCAGATAGATAGATAGAAAGATAGATATAGATAGAGAGTTATAATGCATTTGACAGGGATTTTTTGGAACTTGAGAAATGCTTTACGTTGCATTATTCATTCAGTATTCACAACTGTTGATGGCAAGATGCTGATACACAGAACAGATAAATGAAATATCAAGCCAATGAGATGATTTGAGATACATAAACTTGCACTATGTAACTTTCCTGCTTGTTATCATGGAGATTATTGCTTTGCCCCCAGGCCATATTACAGGTCAGATATATGGAGAGGGGACACATATCTGAGGGGGCAATAAAATGTATCATTATTAATGAATTAATCATTGGAGAAAATAAGTTACTTAAGTTAAGTTAATGTCATACTGTAGAACACTCCAGGACAAATAATTGCAAACAATAACATCTCTTTGGAGACAAGCAGATGGCCAACCCCCAGCAGAAAAGTTAAGTAAGTGAGTTCCTATAGTTTTAAAGACTTTAACCAGAACCTAAAGGTAGTTAACAGCAGCTAGCAACTCTGCACCAACTTGTACGTGTGTTGTTTTTTCTTTGTTTGCCAGAAACCTTCCAATTAAGATTGAGAAAACCTGGTATTCATATCAGACAAGCCAGCCAAACAGCGCTCTCTCACTTCCACATCAATAATGGCATTTCCTGCTCGCCACATCTCAAACAATGTGCTCTAGTGGAAAATATAACTCGTATGTGCACATCGCCCCAATCGCTACCTTCTTGAAATAGGGCAAACTCATTCTGGCTTTGATAAATTGTGCTACGACAAGAAATCACTGCAGCATAAATGTCCATATTAGCCTAAGGTGGCAAAACTGGCTTCACATATTTTAGATTCAAATATTGGAGATAGACTGTCAAAGCAAAGTGCTGGCAGAGGCACCTCATCTCCGCTACATTCAATACCACTCTAAGGATTATTTCGGGCAGACAATTTCCCCCTCGCAGGATCTGGGATGGTCTCGGAAACTCCACTCACAAGTGAAGTCAGGAGAGTGGAGATTAGCAAACGTCACGGAATTTCGAGTAATAATTAATTTGCTCTATCAGGAGCAAAGATGTGATGGCAAATTGAATATCTAATTTTGAGTAGGTGTGAATAAATGTAATAAGATTAAAAAAGGTATTTGTGAAGACAGAGGATTCAGAGTCATTTTAAGCTTGTGGGACGAGATAGGAGTGTTATATGGACCCGAAATGTAAATTGCATTTATATTGCACATTATTAGGATGAACAGTTTCTATCACAATGTGTCACTATTGTCTAATTTTCTACAGCACAAGCGCTAATTGCAAATGAGTAAATCCCATAGTATTGGAAGTCATACTGTTACTTTTAAGGATTTTAGAAGTTGGTATTTGGAAGTTGTGTTTTGTTCACTCATGTTTAACACACAAATCCTGCATATTTAGGCTGAGTTCTTTTCTCAAATGGAAAACATTCTGTTCCACCTTGTGATGTCATGTAGTAAACAGGAAGTGATTCTGTTCCACCTTGTGATGTCATGTAGTAATACAGGAAGTGCTCCACTGTGTTTTTAAATTCTGCACACCTTCACTAGAATCATTTGGATAATTTCAGCTCTGGAATTGCCGGTCTCTACTGAACTAAAGGTAAAAGGAGCTTTTAACTTGAAAAGCACATTCATGACATCGAAAGGTGGAACAGAGCATTTTGAGCTTTGGAGATGTAGACAGACTGATAATAAAGGATTATTCAAACAAAACACAGCCCCAGGTATGTTTTTGATGAGTTAACAACATTATAACATGTCTTAAAGCTCACAAGAGTAAATTTTGCAAAATATAGGACATAACAGATTTTCTTCATTGCTTGTTTGGTGGGATAATACCGCTGCTAAAAAGTTATCATAGTTTTATGTCTGTTCAGTTTATAACATTTATAAACTTCACCAGAATTAAAAACTAGGCATTTAAAAACAACAATATTTATTTATTATCTTAAATATAATGAGGTTAACTATTTTTTAGTGAAAAAGTACTCTAACCCATTTTAATAGATTATTTTATCAGACCAAGGTTGAGTTTGTTTTCATACTTCGACTGCTCACTACCGGTCTTCCTGCATACTTGACAGTTTCGACTGCTCACTACCGGTCTTCCTCACAGTGGTCACATGATGTTGTCCGGTCAGCTGATTTAAACAGGTTTTGGCTGTTTTCCTACCGGTGGACGCAGGACAGCGCCATCTGCAGTCTGACTCCCTCAGGACAATATCCCAGGTGAGAGCGAGAGTAAAAAGGCTCCCTCGTTCCGGTTTAAAGCAACATCACATGACCATTCTGAGGGCTATTGCTAGTGAGCAGTTGAAACTGTCAGGTATGAAAACAAACTAAACCTTGGTCTGGAAAAATAATTTATTAAAACAAATTATCAGAAGACCAGATGAACCTCATTGGACTAGTACTCTAACCTGTCATACGCAGGCTATAAGGATAACTTATTATTCAGGTTATATCCATTTGAATATGTGTCAGCTAATACTGGCTAACTTTAAGTGACTGTCAACAAGTAGGCAAGAAAGTTTCTTATAGAGTAAAGTAAGCCCAGTTAGCATTTAGCAAGTTAAAAGATTTCAGAAGTTGGTACCAAGGTAATCCACCATTTTCACACCATATATGTGAACACAAATGCCGTAGTTGCTTGTTGTGTCTCATATGATATGCAACACAGTAAGAATTGAATGGAAAGTTAGGCTTAACCTTGACGGATTGCGTGCCTGCTTCACAAATAGTAAACCTGCAAATAACTCCAGTTGCCATATGGATCTCCTTTGTCATGGTTAATCGATGCATTTTCTCTTTGGCCTCCAACTTGAAATGGTAATTGAATTGCCCACTATGAATGAAAATGAGAGTGAACACTACATCTGTATTTATCTGCAAGTGTTTCATGAGCATAATCTCACTGTACAAGTTGATTTGACAACTTTGTCCTTTAGATCAGTGGACACACACTCTACCAACTGAGCTACTGTCAGTGACATTCGGCATATTTGTCCTGTTACAGGGGCGACAGTAGCTCAGTTGGTAGAGCGTGTGTCCATTGATCCAAAGGTCGGTGGTTTTGAATTCCGCTATCAACATAAAACATCATTGGTCGAGTGGTCAGACCCACTGACACACAGGTTGGACAGGTTGGCGGTGTGATTCCGGCTCCCACAGATGAACACTGCCATTGTGTCCTTAGCAGTGCCTGCGTACAATGGTGTATGAATGTGTGTGTGAATGGGTGAGTGTTTCCTTTCAGTGCCTTGAAGGTAGAAAAGCGCTTTATAAAATGTGACCATTTACAATTTACCATTCTTCTGAGTCAAGTTGATTGATATAATTGAAGTAATTCTTCAGAGAGTGCTTCAACTTAGGCCTGTAGCTGTTTGTATAAGACAAGTTGAATTAATGTATATTAGAGCCCTTTTATATGATGTAATTGTGTATTTTTATTCATAATGACAATCAGCGGTTTCAAATACAGGACCCAAGAATGAAATGAAGCTACAGAAATCAATACATTACACTGTCATTACTGTGATTAGTATGTGAAACAGGGCAGCAGGGCAAAGCAGTTTTACAATAGAACAAACTCAGAGCTTTTCAGTAAAGAGTATTTACGCAGGAGCAATTGGAAACTATTTGATTAGACCTGGCACCACGGCGGGTTTAATTTACATTTTGGAGAAAGTGTTTAGAGAAATAATTTAGAGGTTTACCCAAACAGACAATTCCTATCAATCTATTTTCTAATTAGCACCAAGCTTCTCTTTATCCCTGGAAAGTAACTGTGTGCTACTTTTTCACAAGCAAAAATAATCACTAACAATGAAAGCTGTGTGTAGAATTGCCAATGTTTTTATTACTGTATTATGAGCTGATATAAAATTCTAATGGTCAGAAACTGAATATAATTAAATTAGTTGGACATTAAAGCTACCTCCTGTGGTCTCTGGTCTTCTTCTGTCAGGCCAAAGCTGGCACACTGTCACAGCAGTAATAGATAGCGTCTAATAGTGTTACGAGCCGGCCACTCTAAACAAATGGTAGCTTTAAGTGGTTTTATAAGGGACTGAAAAAAAAAATACAATAAAAAGATGACGAGTGGATTAGATGCCATGGCTTAAAAAGACCCATTTATAGGTCAAATAACAGCCCAGATGTACACTTAAAATATCCACTTAATACACACATATTTGTATTTGTATTTACAAACTTTATCTACAAGGACAATAACTTTTATTCGACTTGGGAATAGTTCAGAGTGCAGTCAATGGAGGAACTTTTTCTTGTTAAATGGCACCGATTAAAGGTCTGTTTGTTTGAGTTCAAGAAATTACAGTTGAAAGCATGTTTTTTTAGTGAGAAAAAATGTAATTGAATAAACAATCATTTGAAAAATTTGACATTGCTTTAAAGGTCCTATATTACACAAAATGGATGGTTGTGAGTTTTGAGACATGTTAAAATATTGTTACCTCCTCAAAAACATACCCAGAGTTTTGTTTTGTTTCAGTCACACATGTTTGAGTAACCCTTTATTTACTGTTTGTCTGTCCACATCATCAAAGCTCAAAATGCTCTGTTCCACCTTGTGATGCCATGAAGTGGTAGGTTTCAAGATAATATGCTACATTTTACTTTTAGTTCAGTAGAGATTGGAAAATCTAGAGATGAAATTATCCAACTGATTCTAGTGAAGGTGTATGGAGTTTAAAAATACAGTGGAGCACTTCCTGTATTACCATATGACATCACAAGGTGGATGGAGTGTTTTCCGTTTGAGAGAAGAACTCAGCCTAAATATGCAGGGTTTGTGTGTTAAATATAGTATATTTTTGATGGGGAAAATAACAATACAACATAGATCACAAAATAGTGTAGTATGGGCCCTTTAAATCTGTGGTACCACAGAAATAAAAACTAACCTTGCACAGCAAGATGGATTCTCATGATATCTGTGAGTTCACAAACTCATGAGAATCCATCTTACCATGCCCCCGGTGGTGCGATAGGGCCCGACAGGTGACGCACCAATCACAGAGCAGCACTGAGGTTTGTGTGGAAGCCAAAGGCGAAGCACTCAAGCAAACGAAACAGACAACAGACGTACTTCAGACTATTTTAGCATCAATATGGACTATTTAGTTTGTGAAAAACATGCAGAAGGTAAGAGCGTTGTGCAGTCGTGGACAGGGAAGATGGCTTTGCTTTTCTCTCAGCTGGATGTAACAAGAGTTTGTTTTTTCATCTTGTTCCGCTGTTGTGACGATTTGACCAATCGGATTCAAATAATCGTCATGACGTTTGGCATTTTTCTAATCATTTTCAGCAAACACCATCCCAAATTGATGATGTGTAGAACTCAATTCAGAGTGACACACATATCAATATGGCGCGAGCCAAGTTATAAAATAGCAGTAACGTGTCAGGTCCAATCGAACACAGGCAAGAGAGAGAGAGAAAGAGAGCAGCAAGGTGGGACGAGCTAGGAGGAGGTGAAAAGTTCAACCAAAACTGAGCAAGCAAGAACGGCAAAAGGAGAGGTCATCGAAGCCGTAAAAGACTTTAAAGTACTCTGACTTTATCCACTTCCTACTCAATGACAAGCCTTTATAAAAGTGCGGCATTGAAAGACTTTGGTTCAGAAACACTTTTTACAGTGTACAGGCCCACACGGACAGAGCCGACTCACGGGAGGCGCCAGAATCGAGGTCATCTAAGACAAGTTTTCACACAACCAGCTGGTTTCTTAAAACTTCTCCTCTGCTGCTTCTGCTTATGAATATACATGGCACTTAACTCCCGGGAGGCCTTGGATACGAAGGTGCCCAGATGGAAAAAAAAAACTATCACCAAACTCCATTTCACCTTCACAAAATTTAGCTTTTACTAAATCTAAGGCGGGTGGCAGCGCAGTGGGATCTTTGTATTCCTGCCTGCACCTGCCAAGACAAATGTCAGGCTTAAATAAACTGGGAGAGGCCTCAGACTTCATACATTATGGCAAGGAAAGACCCAGAAAGTTCACCGAGAATACATTCTTTCACATCTGATTAGTCATTCAAAGCAGAGGTGAGGAAACTTTGTCCTCATATTAATGGACAGAAAAAAGGTTTGCAGATATAGTTGAATTGAAAGTATCACATCAATAGACACTAACAGTCAAAAGTTTGGACACACCCTCTCATTCCATATATATTTTTACTTTTATTTATACTTTG
This sequence comes from Periophthalmodon schlosseri, assembly GCA_000787095.1. NCBI lineage: Eukaryota > Metazoa > Chordata > Actinopteri > Gobiiformes > Gobiidae > Periophthalmodon > Periophthalmodon schlosseri. Next base: position 18,204 of record JACM01030451.1, on the reverse strand, counting down.
TACATTTTAGATACATATGGAAGACATCAGATATATGAAGCGAGATATATGGAATTATGTAGTAAAGAAAAACAGGTAAATAACTCTACTTTTTTATATTCAAATCCTCAAAGTAGACACCCTTTGCTTTGTCGTGAAATATTTAGTAGTGTTTTAACTGTTTTTCTTTACTACATAATTCCATATATCTTGCTTTATATAGGTGATGTCTTCTGTATGTATAAATGTAGAAAGTAGAAAAAAAAAAAAAAAAAGAAAAGAAACATTGAATGAGAGAGTGTATCTAAACTGGTGTTATTTAAACATATACTACCAGTCAAATGTGTTTTTTTTATTTATTTTTTATTTTTACTACTTTCTATATTTTCGACATACAAAATATATAAAGAAAGATATATTGAATTATGTATTAAAGAAAAAAAAGTTTAACAAAACAAAGGGTGGCTACTTTGAGGATTTGAATATTTTGAGCAATTTACCTGTTTTTCTTTGCTACATAATTCCATATATCTTACTTCATATATTTGATGTCTTCTGTATGTGTCTAAAAAGTAGAAAGTAGTTAAAAAAATACAAAAATTGCCTGAGATGGTGTGTCCAGACTTTTGACTGGTAGTGTGTCTGTATCTATGTGGGACTGTGAAGACTTGTCTAAGGCTTAAGCTTGGTTTATTCTACACTTTTCCCTTGATTCAGTGCATCTATGTTCTGTGCAGAATGTGGTGTACATGCAGGAAGTATAATTCAAGCTTTAGTCATTCTTAGCTGATGGCCAAGAAAATTTCCCATGGTTTGTAAACGCTTTGAGCCAATTCATCTAGGTGAAATACCGGACAAGGAAATAATTTTTCTGGATGGAAATGGAAATATCTTGAGTTTAAATAAGATGCCATCTGTTGAAACCTCTCCTGGACCACTCCTGAATGATAGTTGATTACGCCAACTTTCTATAACGATGTCTGTGTAATCCCTCAGTCGTTCAGGTCTGATCTATAGTAAAAGCCAAAAGTAAAATCTGTCAACTGGACAAAAAGTTGTAGGAGTGAAGACGTCTTGCTGCTCATCCGAGCCGCTTCTTCAGTTCTGGTCAGATTACTGGTGGACACTGCCTTATATCTTTCTATAACCATAAAAATAAATTAGAACTGCGAAATATTTTGAGTTTGTCTTATATGTAACAACTGTAATAATGATTTTACAGTAAAGGCTCAAATATTACTGTTGCTGAAAAAGTGCCTCATCTTTTTGCAACTGAAAAGAATTAAAAGTGTGAATATATGATCACACTTCAACAGTCCTCCAACAGTTTACAGATTATCGCACTTTAAATCTGTAAATGACTCTTGTACTTTAATTCAGATTTGGACTGTTTGTTCTATGTATTTTTTCTTTGTAAATGCTCCTGACGTGTGCTGCTGACCTCTTGGCCAGGTCCCCCTTGAAAAAGAGATTCCAAATCCGAAACTCAACAGGTGTTTTTCTGGTTAAATAAAAGTTAAATGAAAATAAAATATAAGTAAATAATAAAATAATATAAGTAAAAAATAAAATAAAACAGTATTCATAGCATTTTAGATTTACCTTTATATGTTGTGGTTGTCAAAGTCCATTTTGGAAATAGGGTGAGGCATTCATAAGTGGTTTCACTTTAGCTTAAACCCCTTCAGTCTTACTTTTACCTACTACTCATGCTACTACTACTGCTACTACTACTACTACTACTACTACTACTGCTACTCTTTTGTCCTTTTCCTACAATCCAGCACGTTAACCTGCCTGTATCCCATGTATGTTCATTAACGCTGCCCCCACCAAAGAAACAAATATAACACCACAGAATCGGCTTTACTTTTGACAGTCAATATTTTCAACCCTCCCATCACTATTCCTCCTATCTTCCTTGTATAGACAGTGAAAGTGTCCCATGTTTCAGTAGATTTAGACCTGCTGTTTTGCTTTCGGTCTCATTCCCCCTCTCAGCTGCCCCGGTCCCTCCTGCCTTCCCTCTGCTCCTGCTCCTGCTCTGCTCTGGCTCTGCTCATGTTGGAGGTTGGTGGTGCCTTCAGGAGCTTATGTCTGCTCTGTTCAAACCTGGCTCTGCTCCCAGCACCTGTCCCAAACGCAGCGGGCCATGGAAAAGTAATACACTGGCTCAACATGTCGTAGTTTTCGTCCTTTTTGTTCGGTCTCTGGCCAAAGACAAGCTGGGGCATGATAAGAAATAGACAGACAGTTCAAGATGGTTTGTACAGAGGAGGGAAAATCAATATATGGCTAGAGGCATTCAGATGTTAGAAATGCCGTAAGAAAATGACACACGAAGATTTATGAATGCAGTGGAAATTAAGTTAGTTTGAGCGGAAATGTTTCAGATGAGTCACTGTTGCCACCCAGTAAGATCAGCAAGTATTGTACACAACAACAGCCATTAAAGAAGACATATCGTGCTTGTGTCTGCTATATAGTTATAATCTATGACACCCATGGATCATTATGTTATAATTTGCACATTTTAAATCGCAATATTCATCTAAAACAACTTGATAAAACAAACACTGACTCCCGCGTTAGAAAACTGCGGTGCCCAGTGGGAGCTGACGTCGCCGTAAACGTCATCACAACAAAGAGCCGTGTAGCTGTCGGACCCTCCTACGGATAGCCGCACATCACACTAGCGAGTAGCAGATTTTTTTTTTTCATTTGTACCAAAATGACTACGCGACACTGCCGAATCGCTCACGTATCATCCATTAAGAAAACAGCAATTGATTGGCAATATGGCGTCTTTAAAATAAGTGAATAAAGATTCCTCAAACATGCACGAATTATCCAAAAACAGATTCCTCAAACATGCACGAATTACTCCAAAAACAACTTTGAGAGGGTGAATGAGAAGGGAAAACAACTATAACATGGTTAGAAGCTCTGAAAAGTCGATTTTACATAATAGGTCTGCTTTAAAATGAGTGTACATAGACCTAGCAATAGTATTCAACTTTTTTTTCTTACAGCGACCAGTAAACACAGGATTTCTGTCACGGCCCAGGGAATGGAGTGATAACAATGACAAAGAATGCAAAAAATCTCTAACAATAATCCATGAAAATGTTTTATTAGTGAATTTATTTATTTTTGTAGAACCAAAAATCACAACAGCCGTTACCTTGTAGAGCTTATCAAAATTGTTGATTTAACCAAAAGAAAGTCAGAAAATCAAACAGTGAAACAGTCATTGTTCAATAAAAGTTAGAAAATCAAACAATGAAACAGCGATTGTTCAATAAAACACAAACAGATTAACCAGAATACAACAGATTAACATTCATGCTTGTAGGATTACTGGGATAATTTAGCTCTATTTTATTTTTTAAGCTTTTCGGGCCCTAAGGCTTTACTAGACAGGGCAGCTGAGGAATGAAATGGGGGGAGAGAGAGGGTAGAGACATTCAGCAAACAGTTATGTACGGGAGATGAAGCCACACACTGAGATCAGCCCACAGCACTGAGGCGGTACATGTGCAACTGGTCAAACCACTACACGAGTATCACAAGAACAAATTGATTCTATTTCTTCAGAGTTATAAAACTTTGAAGAATATGTCATGGTAAACTACACCAGCAAAATGAAACCAAACTAAAATAAAATAACCTAAAAAATAAAATAAAATTTTGCTCTTTGGCCAGTACCTGATGGCCCACTGCCCGGTTGTGGAGCCTAGAGCCATAGAAAGTATATATAGATGGACATAGCTAACCTGCTAGCCGCCTCGTTCCAAATAGGAAGTGAGCATGGGCGCGTTTCCGACTCCATAGCCCTTCTCTGTAACGGCTGCTGTCAGGCTCGTCACTTTGCATTTAAAATGTTCGTATTAATCCGCACTACATGACTCTGGTGTTTTTATTTTGCTTTTAACATTAATTAACCACAGACAAATCAGGCGCCTTCTTTCCTCAAGGTCACTCCCGCTAGTGTTAGCAACAGCTTTGACTGACAGCGTTGCTAAGCGCCTACCCCCTGTGAAACCAGAGGTGCGAGCGGGAAGGGGCATTGCCTTCAACAGCCTCACTCCAGACTGGCTCTTTGGATGCTATGATACTCGCGATCAGGATTCCAAATGTGGAACTCAGCTCCGAATAATCCCCTATAACTGCTGTAGCCTCGATGAGCTTCAGTTGACTGGAGCCGAACGCTATGGGTGACGTCACACTCCCTTAGTCCACTTCTTTATACAGAAGGTTGGGGACCTCAGTGGTTGGGGACCTCTGATCTATTGTAAGTCCACCTCTGTGTGTTCCTTTGGCAGATCTACTCGTTGCTCCATATGCCTGAGGTGGCCTGGTCTCCTGCTCTGGCCCTGTGCCTGTTCACATGTCTGTACACAGGACTGTCCCACCTGAGGCTGCCCACTCCACCAGGGATCCAGGGCGCTCGCCATATGCCCCAGGCCTGCTGTTCAGAGGCAGACTAAACTGGCACTGTGTTCGTCAAACTGGCATTTCCATCATTGAGAGTCTATATTTATCTTCTTCTGACAGAGCCTTGCAAAAAGAGGATACATCCAGTCAAATATTAGTCACTATTAAAGGAGACATAATAATGATAATGATAATAATAATAATACATAACACTCAACACTCAAAGACACTTGACAGAGTTCAAGGCAGACAAAACACAAATGAAAGAAACAGTTATTTGAAGGCAATTTTGAACAAATGAGTTTTCAAGGCTTTTTTGAAGATGGTGAGTGAGGATGAGTCTCTGATGTGTTTGGGCAGGGAGTTCCAGAGGGTCGGGGCAGCAGCGGAGAAGGCCCTGTCCCCCCAGGTCTTGTGTTTAGTCCTGGTGGGGGGACACAGGACATTGGCATTAGCTGATGTGGTTGCGGTGTTGTTTTCCCCTTCTCATTTACCCTCGTGAAGTTGTATTTGGAGTGATTCGTGCATGTTTGAGTAATCTTTAATCTCCATCGACATACACCCACTGCTCTGTACTTACTTCGTTCTTCAGTTTAATTTTCTTAATCAATGATATGCGTAGGCTTTGGCAACATTGCGTAATCATTTTGGTACCAATCAAAAAAAATAAATCTGCTTCTCACTAGTGTGATGTGCAGCTATCCGTAGGAGGGATCGACAACTCCAACGCTCTTTATTGTGATGACGTTTACGGCGACGTCAGCTCCCATTGGGCATCGCAGTTTTTGAACGCGGAAATCAACAGACTTCTTTCTTTTATTAATTTGTTTTAGATGAATATTGCGATTTAAGATGTGCAAATTATAACATAATGCTCCACGGGTGTCATAGATTATAGTATAGCATAATAGGTCTTCTATAAGGCCTATGCTGAACTCAGATCAGGTTTACTGCTTGTTATTCTAATATCATAAAGTCCTACCAGTAAACAGCAATTTTCAGCATTTTTCAATAGCTCTTGTAGTGGTCCCATTATTTGTTTATTTACTATTGACCAGTGCACAGTGCTACGAGCCGCTTATGGTCCAGTTTTATGCCCTGACCTCGTTTCCAATTCATTAATTCCTCCATCCTCGTTTGACTAGCTTTATGTTGATTGTAATCATGATTGCACGTTCAAATTTATATTGCCGACAATTTCTACATGAAGTGCATTCCCGATGTTTGAGGCGAGGCTTGTGTTGTTAAATCAATATTGTGTTTAAGGGAAATTTATTGCCAAATGGGTTATTCGTTGTGGCAGCTACTGTGGTGGTCGCCCATTACAAAGCACTACACAATATACATAGTGATTAACCTGGCTCCATGCCTGTTCGTCCACATCAATACAATCTTCAGTGTATTGGGCGTAATTAAACAGTCAAGTTATGTTAACGTGCTAACGATATACTGCAGGGGATGGTAGCAGAGTGGTTAGTCCTTGTAATCGTCAGTAAATCATCCTGCCTTACAAGAATATGTGTTTATAAAATGCACCTAGTACTAAAAGTTGTATTTTAAGTCATCCACGCATGTTTGAGTAATCCTGCATTGCCCTGCATTTGAGGCTTGAGAAAATGTCTGGTTTCCCCTACCCCCTATCACCGCCCAGAGCTTGGAATTTACTTGTGATGATTCAAAATCAGACTCCGGGTCATACATTTAGGGTCCTAAAATGGGTATTTTTCAACATTAAAACAAGTAAATGGAAATCTGCTGCTTATAGGATAAAAGGCAGGAAGTCAGTGAACCAGTTTTTATTATTGAGAACAAAATGTAAAATCATGATCTATATACGTTATAGTTTAATATCAAATACTAAAAAGCATAAAATATCTTTTTAACGAGAACAACTAGTCTTAAAACTGCGCTGGCACAATTTGACCCCTGCTGTTTCTCATCATCTTTTTGAATTATATTTATCTAATTTCGCCTGAGATTTTGAGTGCCCTTGCTTCGTGTCTCTGCTTCCCTAAAAGAACAACAAACCTACTGCCTACAGAACGCACAATTACGCAACACCCACCTCTTCTTAAATTCTTCTGAAACTCCACACTCTCTTAGCGTGGGAAGCGGTGGCAGAACTTCTCATTTGTACTCCCAGCACATATTAAGTCTTATTACTGTGTATTAAAATTGCATGCAGCAGGGTATGAGTACTGGCTCTAATCTGTTTTCCCTTTGCTGATGGAGAGCAGTTAGCGAACGTGGTGCCATTTGAGTGGATTACCATAATATCTAATTAGCCACTTAAAAAGTACAGGTCATGCAACCGGAAGGGCGGGGCACCAGATGCACTATGGTATGAGTCAGCAGTAACAGTACTATGTCTCAGTGTCTCAGTGTTACTTTTAGATACACTGCCTGTACTGTTGTCACGATACTAACATACTAACAGGAAAGGTTCATTACTGTCCTGTGACTTTTTTTTTAGCATTGATACTTGTTCAAATGAGTTTCTAGTTTTGTTTTAATATCTATTAGTATCTGATTTTCTATACTTTTAACCATAACTGGCTGTAAAAAGTTTGGTCACACCTTCTCATTCAATGTGTTACCTTTATGTTTACTACTTTCTACATTGTAATTATGTAGCAAAGAGAAAAAAAAAGTTTAATATGTTATTTAAATATGTTTTATATTCCAGATTCCTCAAAGCAGACACTCTTTGCTTGTTGATAGCGCTGCAAAGCCTTGGTCTTCTTCCAGTGAACTTCATGATGAAGTCACCTGAAATGGTTTTCACTTCACAGATGTGCCTTGTCAGGGTTCATTAGTGGTATGATGATCAAAGCCAAGGGTGGTTATTTTTGAGATATTTCAAACTACATTCCATATGTGTTCATTCATAGTTTTAGTCATGGCATAAAATAAATAAATAAATAGTTTGACTGGTAGTGTATATTGATGATTGCTGCTGAGTAAAGTGTCTGTGTAATCCATAGACTGTATATATAAATGGACATAGCTAATCGCTAGCCGGCGCGTTACAAATAGGAAGTGATCATGGGCGCGCTTCTGGCTCCAATTCAAACTGTCGCCCCTCTCTCTGTAACTGCTGCTGTCAGGTTCATCATTTTGGTCAAATATTTGTATTGACCCACTGTACATGATCTTGATATTTTTATTTTGCTCTTGAGTGTCTGTAAATCAAGATATGAACATTAATAAGAGACAGATCAGCTGCTTTCTTTCCCCGAGTTCGCTCCCGCTAGCGTTAGCAACAGGTTTGACTGACAGCGTTGTTAAGTCCCTTCTTTATACAGTCTATGGTGCAGTCGTCCAGGTATGATCCAAGGCAAAAAAAAAAAATTAATTCTGTCAACTGGACAAAAGTTTTAGTGAAGACGTTTCAGAACAGTAGAAGCCGCTTGGATGAGTGGTGAAACGTCTTCACTCTAAAACTTTGGTCCAGGTGATAGAACTGAATTTTTTCTTTTGCTATGCGTCAGTAAAGTGGTATAAAAATGTAGATCTGGTTGTCGGTTCACACCAGTTAGAAACTTGGTTTGGTCCTGTTCTAGTCTAAATTATTTCTCCAAGTTTAGTTCCAGTTTAGTTCCAGTTTTGATGTGTTGTGTGTGAAGTGTGAACGCGCCTATTAGATGTATGTAGGGGTAAATTGTTCAGGGCTGCGCCTTTTTGGGAGTATTATTACTTTGTTAGACCTGATAAACTAATGGAACAGTCACATTCATTTCATGGCATATTTTATGAATCTAAACTGGACTGTTTGAAGTTTTTTTTTTTATAAAGAGATATGATTTTGTGGTTTGCAGAATACATTCTACTACCTGAATTATTGCAACGTTAGCGAGTGTCTGCGTAATCCCTCAGTCATCCAGGTATGATCTATAGCAAAAGAAAAATTCAATTATGACAACTGGACAAAAAGTTCACTCAGAAAACTTTTTGTCCAGTTGACAGTATTGAATTTTTCTTTTACAGCCTTAGCTATTAGATAAATGTTTCAATTTATAGCCATTGAGATAAATTGTGCAGAGCTAGCACATATGCTTCAGAAGAAGATGGTGCAGAGTTTAAATCGTGAGTCTTTCTGAAAACTTTGAAACCACCTCATAATGTTAAGATGCTATTTTATTATTCATGCCCACTTCTGCACCAAATACTAAGTCGGAGATCAGTCAGTCAATTATCCCCCCAAAGTTTTTTTTGTTTTTTTTACTGACCAAGATCTAATCAAATGAACACCACAGCACTGCCTGATAATATCACATTATTAATATCGAATAGTCACTCTTATCTTGTTTCCACACTCGAGTCAATAGCGATTTCGCTTTAAAGACCTGTTTATAGTCCAAACATTCTTCTACTTTAAAAAGAAGATCATTTCAATCAATTACACAAATCAAACTGTTTATTTATCGCCGCTTTTGAAATGTGAAAAATAAGTCAGGCACAACTCCGAACCCGACGCACCAATCAAATCATATTATTTCTATTGAACGCATTGGGCACCCTGTTACCATGTCTCCCAGTTTGGATCAATAGTGATTTAATTCCTACTTTTCCTCATGCATTTATATTTCACTGTGTATAGAGCAAAAAATCCAATGCTTTGCCCAGAAAAGTCAGTCTTACAGTAATAATTCAGAAAGTAGATTTTCTTGGCTCTCACAAACCATCCTCAACGGGGTTTTAACTGTCTTAGAGTTCATTCGGGGTCAAGCCGTGAGTCTGCCAGTGACTGTTGTGCAAAAACCGCCAGCAATCACGCCTTATCACTGCAGCCAGGTGTCCGTAACAGCTTGGTAGAGTTGCTAAGATTGTCCAGAGCAAAATACTGATGTCCACACAATCACGTAGCGCTCCTGTCCCACTGAGTGACTTGTCTCTGCACTGACAGGAGAAGGAGACAGAGAGTAGGATTTGGATGCTGCTCTATACAGAAAACAGGCCAAGTGGACTCTGAAATGTTGGTCAAGGTTAAATCAGCGCTCGAAAGGAAAGTTAAGTTTTGAATTATTGATATTCTGCAGAAAAAAAACCCAAAAACCCAAAAAGCAAATAGGTTCCCTGCAACAAGTCCATTCTTAAAGGCAAGACACTGAAAAAAAAAAAACGTCTTCTGTTTTCATATATAAATATAAGACAATTAAAGAAAATTAAATGTTTTTGTGATCTTTTTAAACAGGCTAAAGGACTGGGAAGATTGAAGATGATTAAACGAAATAATAGGTGCAGATTAGACAAAAAAACAACTTTTGCCTGTAATGTCTCGACTTAAAACTAATTTGAAGATATCAAATTTACTCAAGCAAAACATTCACATTGCTAAATTGTTGTATTTCCATTACAGTTCTAAACCCATCCATGCAATGAAGGTAATTATTTTGCAGTCTCTCTAATAAAATAAAATACAAAAAATAAGAACTGAACCCTGTACAATAATATTGACAAATTTGCATCTATGACTATCACATGGGATTATGGGCAGCTGCCAAATACTATTTGTCATATTATCAGATTGTACAAACCGCATCTTACTAATAACACAACACATTGCACTGCACAAAATATTTCTTTATACCTCTTTGTTTTTACCAGCATTTGATCAGCATTGACTCCATCAGCAATTGGAGCAATTTGAGTTATACACCACATTCATTCCTCAGGCCATAATACATCAACACATTTGGAACACCGCGTTCTCTGCACTCAGACGAAAGTCATCAAATTACACAAATACCTTCACTTGCTAATTTTCTTTGTTCTATCAACTTCAAGAACGCTGTCAGACTCCAAGATACAACTCAACTTCCCCCTTCAAGGCACTGAAAGCGTTTTATATCAAGGAACCACTCACTCATTCACACACACATTCACACACCAGTGTACGCAGACACCGGGGGAGAGGTGGGTCAAGTGTCGTACCCAAAGACACAATGACAGTATTCATGTGTGGGAGCTGGAATCGCACCGCTATCGGATCTGACCGCTCAACCAATGATGTTTTATGTCAAGAGCGGGATCCGAACCACCAACCTGCGCACACACTAACTGAGCTGCTGTCGCCCTAACTCATGTATTGGTGACAAAGAGACTAAATCCTTAACCACATTTCATCCCAATGCAGTTTTTATTATACCATTCTTATAAAATCTTAATTAAACTACTTTGTAAACAGTTATCTAATTAGCAAAATGCATTCCAATTTACTGCTTAGAAAATCATTTCCACATTTTGATAATTCAGGCAGCATAAGCGTGTAGTGATTAGCATATCAGTCAGCATTACTCATTAATTCCTGTTTTGTGAAGGCTCATTGGGAGTTGGTGGCACTAGATTACGGCGTCTTACCTCGACAGTGTACCCCCTCGTCATAGCCGTCGTCACAGTCCTTTGCCCCATTGCAGAGTTTGTTGAAATGAATGCACTTTTTGGTCCCTGTGCATTGTATGTGGTTTAGCGGACATCGGATCACCACCTCCTGTGCACCTAAAACGGAGGAACAGGCTCATCAGACACTGTACATAAATAATTCATACAGTAAAGCAAAAGCCCACGCAATTACCATGTGTGCTCTGGCATCAGTGCGTGGAAGAGAAATGAGATTATCATTCGTCTAATGCATTTACATGATTTATGTCAATGGGATATTTTTTTCAGCTACTATGTAAGTAGGCAAACATTTAAAACATCTATCTATTACGCAAAATCGATATCGTCATAGATGTTTCCCCGTCTCATTCACCCTCTCGAAGGTGTTTTTGGAGTGATTCGTGCATGTTGGAGCAATCTTTAATCGTTTATTTTCGAGACGCCATATTGCCGATCAATCCTCGTTGTCACCGTCACAGGCGTCCGCCCACTGCTCGCTTCGTTCCTCAGTTTTATTTTCTTAATCGATGATACACGTAGGATTCGGCAGAGTCCGACAGCGACAAAGCTCTTTGCTGAGATGACGTTTACGGCGAAGTCAGCTCCCACCGGGGCCGCAGTTTTCTAATGCGGAAGTCAACGTACTTGTTTCTTTTATCAAGTCGTTTTAGATGAATATTGCGATTTAAAAGCGCCAATTACTTGTTTCTTTTATCAAGTCGTTTTAGATGAATATTGCGATTTAAAATGCGCAAATTATAACCCAATAATCCACGGGTGTCATAGATTATAACTGTATGGCAGACACAAGCACAATAGGTCTTCTTTGAAAGTAAAGTAATTGCCAGAAGTTCATTCAAACAGACAGGGTTTGTTAAATGCCTTGCCTGAGGACACAACAATCGGGAATCAAACTGCCAATCTTCAAGTTAGTGTTTACTGCTGAATGAGGCTCTACTTTGTTATTATTAAATCATCCCTATGTTATTTTATATATTTTTCCAGCAAGGCTAATCAAGCAATGGAAACCCGTATTGTTATGGAAAATGATATGTTTGTGTTTAGCATCTAATAATTCAAATGTAAGTTGCAGTTTCATATGTATAATTAATGTACACATAGTTCAGTAATTATTATTTTCCAGCGCATAGTCGTACAATCCTGTTTTAAGAGCGCCTTCTCAAAGTGCTGACACTTCAAGACCTCTTTTATAGGGGGAAGCAGAACCTATGCATATGCAAATGTATTTATACTTCACACCATTGTGTTTTTTTGCTCTTTTTTTCTACACATAACAGATGTTCGGCACCCTGCTTTGCACCCGCTGTGGTGACGCCTCATAACAAAGTGCCCCAGTCTCCTGCCTCCCTGCCTCAGCCCGGAGCAGCTGTTTAAGGATTCATGAGGCACATAGGTAACCCTCATCCGCGTGGAACAGAAAACACGGCTGACCACTGCACCATCAACTAGAAAAAAAAACAACTGCGATATTGTCACGAGATATGTGCCAGTGCACACACAGCTGTCCAAATAGTAAGACTCAAATACAGTAGTAAATAATAAATCTCAGTATCTGACCTGTTGGGATCTTAGGCACAAGAACTGCAGTTTTGTTACACAAAATTGAACCTCATTGAAAACATATTTGGAGTTGTGTTTTGTTTCATTCACACATCTTTGAGTAATCCTGCAATATTAGTCTGTCTATATCTCCAAAGCTCAAAATGCTCTGTTCCACCTTGTTATGTCATGAAGTAGTAGTTTTCAAGTTACTGCTCCTTTCCTTGTTATGTCATGAAGTAGTAGTTTTCAAGTTAACTGCTCCTTTTACCTTTTGTTCAGTAGAGATTTCCAGGCTGAAATTATCCAAATGATTCTAGTGAAGGTGTGTGGAGTTTAAAAACACAGTGGAGCACTTCCTGTATTACCACATGACATCACAAGGTGGATGTCATGTGGTGTTTTCTGTTTGAGAGAAGAACTCAGCCTAGATATGCAGAGTATGTGCAATACCGACCCCCCGATGATACATTCAAATGGCAGTGGGGTGGCAGGGGCGTTAGAGCACTGTTGTTGTGTCCTTAGGCAAAACACTTCGCCCGCATTGCCTAGTATGAGTGTGGTGTGTGCGGGAGCTGATGGCATAGATGGGCAGCCTTGCTTCTGTCAATCTACCCCAGGGCAGTTATGGCTACAATGGTGCAATAACGTCACAAAGTTTGGAGTGAATGTAAAGGCACTTTGGGTGATTTGAAATGCGTTATATGAATCCAACGCTTTATTATTAGTTTTAAATCTGTTGCTTATTCTATAGAAACAGTTTCTTAAAAGATGTTAAGTGGATTTATTGCGTTTATAGTTTTAATGGCCAACTTTTATTTCCGACATAGAACGCATCCTAGCACGATTATTACATTTTTTATTCAACATTTAAAATTCAAATAGCATCTAGGTAGTGATTTGCAATCGCGCGTCAGTCTCTTGAGCACATACAACGCATCTGCCCACTGCACCTCCCATTGCAAAAACCTGCTCCACCTTAACTTCGTAGATACCAATTACCACAGTGCCCACTTAAGGCAGAAATTTATGCCCCATCACAAAACTGGAAGGAGCACATCTCAAAAGGCTCGAACCATCTTGACCAAACAATTACTTCTGACCCCTATTTCCTCCTTGGAGTAAAAGGTATTGCAATTAATGTGACTTTTACAAAAGAGCACTTTCAACTGCACAAGATTTACTATGGGGATTTGTGTGGCAGCGGTATTGACATAATAATAGCACACATTACTTTTCCCTCCAAGGATGTTTTATTGCCAAGCGGGAGAGCAGATTTTCACTTTAATGAATATTTCTTGGCTTTGACGTCGAGCCCCAGCGATTCACAGTATTTTTATGCCATATTTAGGTAAGTCAAATCTAAGTGACCTTGTATGAGAGAGTTCATATTTCATACATGAGCAAACTGGCAGCAGCCTCATCTTCCGGGCTCCAAATGTGTTTTAAGCAGCTCTCAGTTCATTCTGCCCTGACGTATTTTCAATTGACTTTGTGAAATGTGTTTTTACCTCTAGTTCTTAGAAAGCCCGTTTCAGAATAGGTGACTTTGAGAAAATATTTAGCCTTGCAAAACCATCAGTATCATTTCATTTAAAGTCATATTCAAAAGATGATTGGATCGGCTGCATTTTCAATTGGTGATGAGAGTTATAGAAAATAATATGTTTGCAGTTGTGTATGGCACAAGGCTCAAGGCTGAGCACTGGGCACTGTAATAGCTCGGATAGCAACCTTAGCCCTTTTGACTAGGAACAGAGCTGAGACGATTGGTCCGGTGCCGACCCAAGTGCATTTATTCATCAACAAAAAAGACGAATATTTACAAAAAACCGGGACAAATAAAAAAAACAGCACGGCCGCAACAGCCTGTACCCACAGCACCTAGGCCTGTCACGATAACACATTTTGAAGTGCGATATATTGATTCTAAAAATATCACGATAAACTATAATTTTGAAATGAAATGATACCACTCTCCCAATAAGCTTAAAGCAGGATAATCGCAGTAAACCCTTTCTAAGTGAATCATTTTAAACATAATGTGGCCAGCAATATTTAAATAGTCCAATGAAACACTAAAGTAGTTAGTTCTAGTATCTATTAAGTGTTATGTAAGTTTGACCATCTACAACTCAGATGTCATCATATAGACTTAATACCACGTAAAATTTAGAAAAAAGTAAAAGGTACATGCGATATATATTGAGCCTAAAAAAATATTGTTCATCTGTCATATTTTGAACTATGAGTAATTATCGTGACAGGCCTAACAGCACCTCCCCTGAGCAGACTGAGGTCAGCTCCTCTTATACAACACCTCCCTTAATTGGCACTTCACATACTCCAGGATGTAAGTATAGGTATGCTTAACAAGTTAAACTTAGCAATAACAGTGTCTGATGTCATCCAATCAAATCCTTAATACAGAAATAGATTTCCCTTCATATGTTAGTAATGTTAAAAGTAGAAACAGCAGATTTTAAATGACTAAAACTTTGGCACACCCCTCCTCCTAAGCACACAGTTGTCTGCCCCAGAATGTTCTTAAAGTGTTCCGGCTCCTCGGTAATTTTTGGATGGTGGACACAAGAGGTAATTCATATTTGAATTACAACAACCGTCAAATGTCACTGTGAAATGTGATTCTCGTATTAATGTGTCAGTTCATATGGTAAATAGGTTTTCTCACTTCATGGCACTGAAAGCACTTTACATCAAGGAACCACTCGCCCAGTCACACACCAGTGTACGCAGACACTGGGAGCGAGGTGGGTTAAGTGTCTTGCACAAGGACTCAATGGCAGTATTCATCTGTGGGAGCTGGAATCGCACCGCCAACCTGTGGGTCAGTGGATCTGAGCGCTCAACCAATAATGTTTATTCGGATCAGCGGACAACAACTGTCAAATGCACCCGCTTATACTTCTTTTCTTTTACGGGTCACTTCTGAACTGCAACGACAAGCAATTAATGAATTAATGAACACTTTAAAACTTTCTGTTTGTCATTTTTACATGTTTACTTTAAGCTTAGGCTTATGTAATGGACAGTTACCCATACAATACATAAAATGCTCTGGTCCCACGGGCTCTGTCTGTCTAGCAATCTCACGTAAATGTCAATATGATTCCAGCTCTGGAAAAGACAAAGTGTGTTGATGTAGTATCTCATTCGATCAGTCTACCCATCTATCATTCCATCCATCCATCTACCTACCTCACTGCCTCTCATTTCCAACATTCACCTCTTGTGCCTCTGCCTCTCATCCTTACTGCACCCCTGTATGGGTCCGTGACAGTGTACAGTGTTGTCATCCTCTGCCTTTGCCCGCTCACCACATGGGCCTAATCTAACGCGATAAGAAGGAGGCTGGCCATGAATATTCAGGGAGCCATAGCGACACAGATGGGCTCTCTACGGCTCAGGTGCTTACGATTCCTGTCAATTCCCGAACTACGGTACAGTACTATAAAAGAGCCAGGAGCGTATCTCAAAGTCACTCTGTACTCTACTCTGTCTTGTCATTTTTCTTGTGATAGTCGCGCGTCTCGGTCCTCGCTCCCAAATGCGGCTGTTACGGCGGCGGGTAGTGAGAGATTTGGCCAATAGGATGTGAGGGCAGATGCGGTAGACTTCATGTGGGTTTGATATCCTGACAAACAAGGGATCTTTAAGCAGAACATGCACAGAGGATGGAGAAGAAATATCTTAGATGTATGTTATGATATAGGAAATGCCAGATACAAGGCGCAAAGCAAAGTCAAAATAAAAACTACTTTCGCATTGATTACGAGGGCTGCAAGATTTGCGATCGGATCAAAATCGTAATTTGAATGGATACAGTTTGAATGGACACTATATTTCCTTCACAAACAAACGATCCTGTCTTATTCTGCATAAAACTGCAAACCCTGAAGTTTAGATCTGTACAAACACGTTCTGTGATTCTTGTATTAGTAAATGGTCATGGAACCACTCAGACACGGGGGCGAGGCAGGTTAAGTGTCTTGCCCAAGGACACAACGACAGCATTCATCTGTGGCAGCTGGGATCGCACCGCCAACCTGTGGGTCATTGGATCTGAGCGCTCAACTAATGATGTTTATGTCGAGAGCGGGACTCGAACCTCCAACTTAGCTCCTGTCGCCCAGTCTTTTCGTCAATTCTCCTGGACACGAAATGTGAACTTTGACCAGAATCCTGTTATTAAAACATAAATCTAATCGCAATCACAATGCTTGTCAGAAAAAGAAACACAATTTGATTTTTTTTTTTTCCCAAATCATGCAGCTCTAGATTACGGTGTAAAACCAGCACTTTGCAACAAAATTGGACGACCGTGTGCTGCCTGTAAAATTGTAAAACATTTTGATTTTGATTGCTAACCCAGAAAAAAAGAGATGCTGCTGAAATACGTTTTGGAATCAGAACATGGATGTGTGATTGCGGTTCTGTCATGTTTTGAAAATCAGGTGTAGCCTATTTTAACCTGAAGGCCTTAAGCTAGTACTAAGAATGATCAGCAATGTTAATAAATGGAAGAGAATTGATGATGCCATGATTTCAAAGCACTATCCATAATATGCCATGTTAAATTTGTAACTTTTGGCACAGTTATGCTAAGATGTAGCATAAATGAACCACTTGATAAAGAGAGGCCGATGAACCTGAAGGTTGCTGGTTCGAATCCTGTGGTTCCTTGATGGAAAGTGCTTTGAGTGCCTTGAAGGTGGAAAAGCACTATATAAAAATGTGACCATTGACTCATACTGTATATTGGTTAGATTAGAATACTATATAGTAAAGTTGGACTCAAGTGTTGTTATTATAATTTACCTGAAAAAGTTAGTTAGTCCTAATATGATCATTTGAACACACGTGTTTTCATTCTTTTGTACAAATGTGTATTATTAATTTGAATATCATGACAGTAAAGGTCAATAATTTCTATATTTCCAAGTGTCCTTTTTCACAGAAGAGATGAAAGAAGCATTATTTCCCCTCAACAACTACTTTGACCAGGAAAAAAAAAAAATATTGAGAAAAAAATAGATTAGTTCTGCTTTAAAATATTGTTAAGAGGCAGAAATTAAAAGCAATGTGTTTAACGTTGCTGTATGCCAAGCTCGAGACAGCAGGCTACACAAAAGTCCCTGGCAATTCCCTCACTGCTATTTTGGTCAAGAGAGGATTGTGTATCTTGTATTTTATTTATTTTTATCTTTACAGAGAGACTGAAGACAGACTCAAGAACTATATAGTTTTGACATCATGACAAATAAGGGATCAATGAAGTAGTATGTTATAGTTGTGTCTTTTGTTCAAATGTACTTCAAAAGCTGGTATCCGACTGTCAGCTGTGAGCCTGCCTGAACAACTGTGGTAGCTTTAATTTATCTTTCTCTTAGAAGTATATTCACTTCTTGTTAATATTTTTAGTTCAGCTTTCTGGGACACACTTCCAACGTGGATGCTAAAACAATACAACCTTCTTATAATATTAACTCTTTTTTTGGCAGAGTGGTAAAAATACACAGTCCTAGATACATTCACTGGTAATACCAAATTACCCAAGGTGGAAAATGAGACATACTGTGCGAATCCTTGTCCTCCAAAGACTGTAGATGCATTTGTTTTGGCATATATTTTACATTAAACCAGATGCCCTACCTGAATTTTCTCCATTTAGAAATAATTCAGAGCTTTGACAACTGCAGTTCATTGGGCTCAACTGTAGGGGCGATGTCATGCATAATTGTGGATTTGATTCTAGGTCCGAACAATGCAAAAGTATGTTTACGTGTTTGCTCATTCAAGTACCTGTATAGACTGTATATATAAATG
>KN477976.1:7823-27752 GCA_000787095.1 Periophthalmodon schlosseri | reverse complement strand
GGGAAAGAGGGTGAGAGGGAGAGACAAAATGAGAGGAGGAGAGAGACAGAGAGGGAGAAAGAGAGAGACAGAATGAGAGAGGGAGAGAGGGAGAAAGAGAGAGAGACAGAGAGAGAGACAGGGAGTTAGAAAGAGAGAGACAAAGTAAGAGAGGGAGAGAGACAGAGAAAGAGACAGAGACAGAGAGGGAGAAAGAGGGAGACAGATAGAAGACACAGAAAGAGAGAGACAGGGAGTTAGAAAGAGAGAGACAAAGTAAGAGAGGGAGAGAGACAGAGAAAGAGACAGAGAAGGAGAAAGAGGGAGACAGATATAGAGACACAGAGAGAGAGACAAAGAGAGAGAGAGAGAGAGAGAGAGAGAGAGAGAGAGCTATATAAAAATGTGACTATTTACCATTTACCATTTTTATATAATTAAAAATCTCCCATAATTCCTTGCATATAATGTAAATGACTCATCAGTGGCTTATCAATGTCCAACACAGAGCCATGCAGGAAAACAGCAAACAACTTTCAGAAGAGCATCTTAAAGTCACAACCTCAGGTCATAAAACGCAAAAAATATCTTTATCCAAACGATCTGACATGAAATGTGCTGTTTTGAACGTGGGCTCCTCGTCCCACCTGGAACCATCTGCCCTTTTAGCTTCAGAAGATGAGCAATAACCTCTTTTATTTCACGGGGTTAACCGCTGGGACGTCCTGAGAGCGCAGCCTTTGGATTTGAAAGGACACAGTGAAAATAAACACTCTCCCAGGGTTAACACATAAAGACACGAGTCACATGACTGAAACTCTCCCCACCAAACCCCGCCTCCTCCGGAAAGAAACCGCGACATTCTCCCCAAAATCAGCAAGTCATTGAAAAGCTCATGGCCTCCCTCTGTGGAGCGCTCGGCATGCTGGGAAAAACAAAACAAACAACACCATTCCCAAACAAAGTGCCAACACGGTGATGTCACAGGTGAGCCGACACAGCAGTGGGACGACGGCGGCGAGGGGCGGAGTCACAAACTCAAGTGCTTAGCTCGTTAGCAAAACAAACAACGCTAACTGTGATGACAGACAGAGAAGAGGCAGAAAGAGGGAGAGAGAAAGAGACAGGGAGAGACAGAGAGAGAGAGGGAGAGAGACAGAGAGAGAGACAGAGAAGCGTGACAGAGAGACAGAGAGAGGAAGTGGAAGAGAGGGTGAGAGAGAATGAGAGAGAGTGACAGAGTGAGAGAGAGAGACAGAAAGAGAGATAAAGCAAGAGAGAAACATAGAGAGAAACAGACAGAGAGAGAGAGAGAGTGTGAGAGAGGGGGAGAGAGAGAGAGAGAGAGAGACAGAGAGCGAGACAGAGAAAGACACAGAGAGAGAGAGACAAAGTGAGACATAGAGAGAGAGAGAGAGAGAGAAAGAGAGACAGAGAGAGAGAGAAATTTACCAAGTGACCACAGAAAATATAGCCATGGTCACATTTTTATAAAGTGCTTTTCCACCTTCAAGTCACTCTACACCTCACTTAAAGTAAAAACGCATTTTCAAGGTACTATTTTAGCACTAAAAAACACAGCAGTTAGAAACAAGAGTAATACGGTTAATGCCATACTGCGGTACATTCCAGGCCATCTTCTCCATCATAGACACCCCACCAGAAAATGTACACAGTGCTCCTTTCAATTATTTGACCAGTATTCTATATTCAATAAGCAATCAACAAAAACTGTGTAAATATAATGAGCCTGTCAAAGAATATTGTACAGTTAAAGGTCTTATATTTCACAAAATTTGAGCTTTAAGCCACGTTCTAATGCTGTTACCTCCTCAAAAACATACCTGGAGTTGTGTTTTGTTTCATTCACACGTTATTGTTAGTCAAAAACATACCTGGAGTTGTGTTTTGTTTCATTCACACGTTTATTGTTAGTCTGTCTACATCTCCAAAGCGGTAGTTTTCAAGTTAACATCTACCTTTTACCTTTAGTTCAGTAGAGATTGGCAATTCCAGTGCTGAAATGATCCAAATGATTCTAGAGAAGGTGTGTGGAGTTTAAAAACACAGTGGAGCACTTCCTGTATTACCACATGATGAAATCATAAGGTGGAACAGAGTGTTTTCTGTTTGAGAGAAGAACTCTAAGCCTAAATATGCAGGGTTTGTGTGTTAAACATGTGTGAATGAAACAAAACACAACTCCAGGTCTGTTTGTGATGAGGGAACAACAGTAGAACAGAGATCAGAGAATAGTCATATGGGCCCTTTAAGGTCATACTGAAGTCTATACAATACAAAGGCGGTTGTTTTCTCCTGAGGTCACATGGGCTCTTGAAGTGGATATAACAATGTGTAATCGTATTGAGCTGAACCGGGCGAACCAGCGTGGCCCCATGACCAGTGAGGAAAGGTCAGGGCTGTTTTATTGGGTTGTGTTTGGAGATGCTGCTGGACCCTGCGGGCTCGGACCCACTCGGATCAGATCACCTCCAACACATCCAGACGTCAGCGGCACAAAGCACAAAGCACAAAGGTAAGAGGTCCGAGACGCCAAACGAACGAGGACATTTAGACGCTACGAAACCAGGGGCATCCAAGGATTTCCTCCAGAAACAAAACAATGAGTGTACTTCAAGGACCAGCTCGGAAAAACGAGGAAAACAGGAACTGAACTTGGGCTGAATAGGAACCAAATCAGGACTATACTGGGACAAGAGGATTCAGTTTGTCAGATATGTGAATCTGGACCAACCAAGACATAACCAGGGACGCCGATACTGATAACGATTCTGTTTCGATGCCAATACTTTGGCTTTAAGTACTCACGATATCAACTGATACTGATACCGATTCCTTTAAACAAACAGCATTCCTGGTTAACTAAGACATAACCATAACCACCGGTCCACTTTTTTCTGTTTCAATACCGATGCCGATACTTTGGCTTTAAATATCTCCCAATATCCAATATCAACCGATACTGATACCGATTCCTTTAAACAAACTGCATATGGTAGAAATGATCCAAATGTGTCTAACTGTTATTTATCATTTAAATAACTGTGAAAATAGTTTAATATTATGAGATGTTTTAAGAGGACATTGTCCAGTAAATGATCTTATTTCACCAGTTTATACCAAAATGAGACATCGGCTGAGCCCGTGTCTTGGAACAGATATAAAATCCACCAAAATGTTCAATATTATCCCACACCAGTGTTGTATCAACGCCTTAGACAGAACTATCCAGGTCAGAACTCCAGGACAAAAATCAAGAACTGTTAAACTAACTAAACCAGGACTAAACCAGGACTATACCAGGACTAAACCAAGACTGAACAAGGACTGAACCAGGACTGAACCAGGACTGAACCAGGAGTAAACCAGGAGTAAACCAGGACAAGAATGCCAGGATTAAGAAACCATTTTTTTTTCTTTATTTTTACTACTTTCTACATTTTATATACACACACACACAGAAGACACCAGATATATGAAGTAACATATATGGAATTATGTAGCAAAGAAAAAAAGTAAAATAACCCCACTAAATATTTTTTGACAAAGCAAAAGGCAGAAACTTTGAGGATTTGATTATAAAGTTGTTTTTTTTGAAAGTTTAGTTTTTTTGCTACATAATTCCATATATCTTGCTTCATATATTTGATGTCTTCTGTGTGTATATATAAAATGTAGAAAGCAGTAAAAATAAAGAAGTGTGTCCAAACGTTTGACTGGAAGTAATTAAAAAGAGGGGTAAAATCAGCACTAAAGCATGACCAAACTGAGTGAAAAAATATGAAGTAATAAGGCTATTGCAGTTCCAAAGACCACCATAGGTAGTCCTCGTCCCATGGCTTGAGAACCTGCGCTGGTCCATAGTGTCCGGTGACGGTGCCGAGGTCCTGTGTAGACACCAGCTGCATCGCTCTCTAATCTATCGACTGAGGCCAAAGTGAAGACGAGTGAAATGAACAACACAACAGTGTGACCAGAAAGACAATCACAGGATCGATCAGCGCTGACAAATCCGACCGTTTGTCCTGACCCTGAATGGCACACGACACATACGTTTAATTAACACGGGATCGATCATAGTGTGGCTTTGTGTCTCAGAAAACCTGTAGATCCCGTCCTGGTTCAGTCCTGGTTCAGTCCTGATCTTTACCATTTTGAGCTAGAGATGCTACCACCTACTAATGTAATATACTCATAACAGCATAGCCTTAAAGCTGCCACCTGATGGTCTCCATGGTTAGAAATGTTCCACAGTATGGCATTAAAATGTATGTATGGTAAATAGCCATATTTTTATCCAGCGCTTTTCTACCTTCAAGTCACTCAAAGCGCTTTACATCAAGGAGCCACTCACCCACTCACTCACCCACTCACCCATGTACACAGACACTGGAGGCAAGGTGGGTTAAGTGTCTTGCCCAAGGACACAACAACACCACCGACCTGTGGCTCAGTGGATCTGACCGCTCACCAATGGTGGTTGGCAATTTGAATCCCAAGAGCAGGATTCAAACCGCCAACCACTGGATCAGAGGACAAACACTCTACCAACTGAGCCACTGTCGCCCCCTTTTGATACTCTGTAACTTCACACCACCAGGTCAAGTTACATGTCAGATCTATGAAAAGGCAAAGTCGCTAACTGTGCAAATGCATTTTTTTCAAAGTATTTTAAAACAGTAAAACATGAGTAACTGAATAACTGCGAGGTAAGTTTAACTCCATGCTGTGAAACATTCCAGGCGAAGCATCTCCATGGTGACAAACGAAAAGTTACCTAAGTGCACCTTTAAATGTCAAGACAATACAGAATCCCACACATAAAACACACACATTTTTAAACAGAGCAGTGAACAATTTCAAACTCGTCAGGCCAAACTGATAGTAGCGAGTGCGGAGGAGTGACTTCAAATGCTTGTAATTCTTGTACTGAGGGTTACTTTGGACAGAACGCAGTAATGTATGCAGAGTCTGGGACATGTTCGTGCACTTAGCGGCTCATTTGTGAAAAGTTAGAATTAGGCTTCAGTCATCCCTCAAGAGCAGCACTCACACTCGAATAATCTGACCTCGTAACAACGAATTTCCACAGCACTATGGCCCATTTTAAAAGTAGAAACATGGACGTTCAAAAGATAAATTTATTTCACTGTAAAATGGTTTAAAAGTCCTATACTAAGTAAAACTGACTCTTGTGAGCTTTAAGCCATTTTATAATGCTGTTACCTCCTCAAAAACATACCTGGAGTTGTGTTTTGTTTCATTCACACGTTTGAGTAATTTATTATTAGTCTGTCTACATCTCCAAAGCTCAAAATGCTCTGTTCCACCTTGTGATGTCATGAAGCGGTAGTTTTCAAGTTAACAGCTCCTTTTACCTTTAGCTCAGTAGAGATTGGGAATTCCGTGGCTGAAATCATCCAAATGATTCTAGTGAAGGTGTATGGAGTTTAAAAACACAGTGAAGCACTTCCTGTATTATCACATGACATCACAACGTGGAACAGAGTGTTTTCAGTTTGAGAGAAGAAATCGGCTAGATAAATGGAAGCACATGAGTTCTAATGAATCAAATGCAAAGTTGGGAGCAGTTACGATTCAGTTACAGGTCACTGCTCTTCAGCCTCGTCTTTTGTGTAAAATTATAATGATAAATGTGTTCACTGTGACATTTTTACATGGCAATGTTTTTACATGGCAACGTTTGGAGGTAAAGGAGAGTTTAAATAAATGCATCATACTCTATAAAAATCTTGTGTCAGCTCCAAAGGTCCCACTATAAAAGCAGATGTATCAACAGCACATGCGTCACAGTCTGTGGCTCAAGTGAAGCTATAACTTTAAAGGGCCCATATTACTCTTTTCTCTTATCTATGTTCTAATGCTGCTCCCTCATCACAAACAGACCTGGAGTTGTGTTTTGTTTCATTCACACATGTTTAACACAAAAACCCTGCTTATTTAGATTGAGTTCTTCTCTCAAACTGAAAACACACTGTTCCACCTTGTGATGTCATGTGATAATACAGGAAGTGCTCCACTGTGTTTTTAAACTCCACACACCTTCACTAGAATCATTTGGATGAATTCAGACCTGGAATAGGCTCTGTGCACAGCCCACATTAGCCTCATTGTTAGCGTCACTACTTCCTGTCCAGTTTTATCTCTATGAGGTTTTTGCCGAGACGCTAAAATTAATAAATATTTAAAGATCAGGCAGTGGACAAGGAGCTGCGGGTGGTTCAGGGGTCAGAAGTTAGGGGGTTAGGGTCAGACAGTGGACAGGGAGCTGCGGGTGGATGTCACTGACAACATGTTAAACACAAATAAAATGAATACTTCACCAGAGACACTTCTGTGTTTAGAAAGAGACATGTTTGTGTCTCAGTGCTAATGCTAATTTTGAGGCATAATAAATATTAAAACAATGCTACAAACTGCATAGCAAAAGAAAAATATAAAATCTGTCAACTTGACAAAAAGTTGTAGGAGTGAAGACGTTTGGCTGCTCATCCAAGCCGCTTCTTCAGTTCTGGTCAGATTACTGCTGGACACTGCCTTATATCTGTCTGAAGGAGGAGCTAACGACACTGAAACTGTAAACACCTGTTTACAGTTTCTGTTTGTAGGTCTAGGTCTATTGCGCTACACTAAGAACTTAGGATCAGACCTGGATGATGAGGGATTTACACAGCTACAAACTGAAGTATTCTACATATAAAAAATAATTGGGTAGTATTTATTTTAATTAATTAGAATTTTAATAGATTGGAAAACATAAACAAAACAAACAATTTTAAGAAAAGTGACTGTTAGCGCTGAGACATAGCTCACTGTGTCTCAGGAAAGAGCCTATTGCCAATTGCCATTGAGCTTTGGAAATGTACTAAATGGACTAATAATAAAGAGATACTCAAATGTGTGTGAATGAAACAAAACACAACTCCAGGTATGTTTTTGAGGAGGGAACAGCATTAGAACATGACTTAAAGCTCATAAGAATCCATTTTGTGTACCTTTTGTGGACCTTTAAAATGGGCAGAAATACTGTGTAGAAAATAATTCAAAATGTCTGTAAATCTACAGTTGGGTTACCCTAAAGCTGCACTGTGTAACTTTTCTGGTTGGGCATCTGCCACCTGCTTAGCTCCATGAAGATATTATTGCTCTGCCTGGAATGTTCCACAGTATAACATTTAACTAATCTATCTGGCATTTAGTTTTTATCGCTCAATAGTAATTTGAAAAACACACATTCTGTGAGCACAGCTGCCTCTCCATAGATCTGACCTGTAACCTGGCCTGTTAGTGCCACCTGCTTGTCTCCATAGAGTTTAAAACCATACATACAGCACAGAAGTAATAACATCTCCATGGAGACAAGTAGGCAGGCCCATCAACAAAAAATTGGGGGCCCGGGGCAAGAAGGTTTATATGCGCCCCCCTCTAATAAAAATGAATAGGAAGGGGGTCCAATTCTGGGGCCCCTAAGACCCTGGGGCCCGAGACCACAGTCCCCTTTGCCCTCCCTGTTGATTCCCCTCTGAGTAGGTGACAGACCCTGCACCAGAAAAGTTCCACAGTGCTCCTTTAACAGTATAAGCGAATACAGTATCTTTTTGAGCAATAAATCAGCCGAATATTTTTAATCTTGATCTACATTAAAAAAGTTTTGTTTATCCATTTTTCATTCAAGCAAAACTAAAAAATACAACCTTGAAAATGAAAGAAAACGCTCTCGGCTTGCACTTTTTGACACATTATCAATACAAACAGTAGTTTACCATTTATTATTTAAGAGGTTTACAAATGCCCCGGGGAAAGTCCCATACATTACTACTCTTACAAACTGAACACACTCAGAAAAGTATAAATAATTTACAAAGAGATACGTTGCCGCGGAAGACAAGCTTTCATATTTCTGTGTGTTTTTACATGTCACATCTGACAGTCAATGTACCTTTCATAAAATATATGTACAAAAATGAATCTAAAAAGAAAAATATAACACTGAGAACATAAGAAAACAGAGCGTACATTATGTTAGTGATACATGAGATTAAAATGTGCGTAAATATAAAACAACATGACGAGTGAAACCTCTGCTGTGAGAGGGGCTGCCTAGTGAGTGCAACGTCACCTCCTGCCCATAGACTGTATATATAAATGGACATAACTAACCTGGTAGCCGCCGCGTTCCAAACAGGCTCCATCAACTTTGGCTCCAATTCACTTTACACTGAAAAACTATCACCCCTCTCTCTGTAACTGCTGCTGTCAGACTCTTCATTTTGGTCTTAAAATGTTCGTATTAACCCACTCTACATGATCCTGGGTTTTTTATTTCACTATTGTGTCCGTAAATCAAGATATAAATATTAATAACAGACAAATCAGGCACCTTCTTTCCCCAAGGTCGCTCCTGCTAGCGTTAGCAATAGGTGTGATTGCCAGTGTGGCAGCCTCGCTCCGGATTGGCTCTTTGGTTGCTATGATACTTGCAGCCGTAATTCCAAATATGGAACTGGCTCCAAATTAACCGCTATAACTGCTCTAGCCTCGATGAGCTTCATTTGATTGTAGCCGAACGCTGTGGGTGACGTCGCACTCACTTAGTCCACTTCTTTACACAGTCTATGGTCCTGTCCTTTGCTTTACATCGTTCATTGTAAATCCATCATAAGAATAAATCAGACAGATGTGATCTTTGTATTTCTAATCCATACAAGTTGCATGAATGAGTCATTATGCAGAGCTGATTGTGCTCCTCATGTTTTTACATTTGGGCCTGATTAGCTCAGTTTGAACAGTGTAAGTGAATACAAATGAGTGTATTCAGAGTTGGAGGCGGTGCTGCTTGGGGGGTTCATCATATGTGCAGGAAGATTCGACGTCTCTCAAACTAAAAGAAAAAGTGCTGATTGAGCTGTGAAACAAAATGGTGAATCCTCTTTGAAGTGTCCTCCCCTTTCACTCAGGCTCCTGCTCCTGACCCAACCCTGTTTTCTGAGCTCGGACTATTGTAAAAAAAAGTTTCAAGTTTCTGGCTGTCACAGTTTTGAGTGATAGTTAAAGTCAGTGAGGTGTAGCCTTTCGCCTCAGGTCCAGAGTGTGCAGCCCCTCCTGCCGCCCCAGTGCATGCTGGGTGCCCACTTTGTGAGCTGTCTCTGTGGCGGTGATGTCGATCTGAGCGTATTTAGTGGAGCACTTCTCTGAAAGGACAGAAAAAAGCATTAATAATCCAGCGGAGAAACATTTGGTGGTTAATATTGCGTCCAGAGAGACTTTATAATTTCAACATTCAATCCATCAGACAGTGGAATCAGCTCCAGACAGTCTGAAATTGTAGAGCTCATAGACTGCATATATAAATAGCCAAACAGGAAGTGATCATATGTGTGTTTCCAGCTCCATCGACTGTGGCTCCAATTCACTTTCTATTGAAAAGCTGTGGCCCCCCTCTCTGTAACTGCTGCTGTCAGACTCGTCATTTTGGTCTTAAAATGTTCGTATTAACCCGCTCTACATGATCCTGGGATTTTTATTTCGCTATTGTGTCTGTAACTCAAGACATGAACATTAATAACAGATGAAGCAGGCGCCTTCTTTCCCCAAGGTCACTCTTGCTAGTGCTAGCAACAGGTTTGATTGACAGCATTGCTAAGTGCCCACTCTGTGCTAAACCAGCGGTGCGCGCGGGAAGGGGTATTACCTTCAACAGCCCCGCTCCGGATTGGCTCTTTGGTTGCTATGATACTCGTGGTCAGAATTCCAAATATGGAACTCAGCTCCAAACTGGCCCCTATAACTGCTCTAGCCTCGACGAGCTTCATTTGACTGGAGCCGGATGCTGTGGGTGACGTCACACTCACTTAGTCCACTTCTTTATACAGTCTATGGTAGATTTTAATAGTTCATTAATAGTTCATTTGTACTGTTCTGTTTTCACTGTAAAAACTTGCACATAATGATTTTTAATATCTGTATGGGCTGTAGGAAACATCATGTATTGGAAATGGTGACTTTTCATTGGATTTTACTGCAAATGTTAATGATGAACTGACTTATGTGTATTTTTATATGTGTTCACCTGCCCAGGGACTGCACCTGCCCATGGGCTACACCTGCCCATGGACTACACCTGCCCATGGACTACACCTGCCCAGAGACTGCAGATGGAAAGTAGCACTAACCAAAGTCTGGTACAAATCATATTTGCTTTTGTAAGATTAATGCATTTGTACACGGCCCCTGACAAAGAATAAACAAAGAAACAAAGACTGAAAGAAAGATTACATTTTGAGTATGGTTACTGTTTCATATAAATATATTTGCATGGCCAATTTTTTTGAATCAAATCACAAAAGCACAGCTGTGGGAGAATGCAGTATCTTGCCGAAAATCCAAAAGAAGTGAATCAGGCAAAGTTGGAATTGTGCCCACTATAGTGAGAACCAGCTCTACTCCTCCGACGTCGTCTGGAGGGAAACTCACAAAATAATCCATACAACCTGACCGTGAATCAGCATGTTGTTGAGGTGAAGACGAAACGCTTCTACCCACTGGAGCCAGACACACAGACTCTGAATTTTCCTAGTCGACTTTTGTTAAAATATTAATTTACTTTGGACAATAGAGACCAGTGGAAGTGTAGTTTAGCTGTCAGCCGAACGACCCTGTGCACAGTCCTGTCAGCGTCCTAACACGGCGGCAGCGTTCAGGGAGAGGGGGAGCCGGCCCTCGCTGCCAAACCACCGCTTCAGAGGCAGAGACGGCGAGCTCAAACATATGCAAATAATTCAATTGGCGATGTTAACATTCTCCTCATGCACTCAGCACTGGCCCGGACACACTGCTATTACCATAATGTCATACTTGTGTGAAATCAAATCACAATATAAGGTGTAAGCTCGGCACGCTCAAAGCCGCACTCGTAAATGAGAATCACTTAAAGATAATGTCTCCGGTCGTGTTTCCGTGTGCCGTCGTCAGGGAAATGAAGATGAGAGCTGCTGCTATCAGTGATTCCGCAGCTGTGATGAGAGCGACCTTTGACCCCGCGCGCTGCCGAGATGGCCACACCTTCTCCCAGGTGACACTTTAATGAGACTTCACTGATTAACCTCTGTCTGTATTTGTGAACGCTCTGACGCAAATGGGCAGCTCCTCTGTCAGTTATAGCCCGGTGCGGTGTGTCACATGACCAGGGCAGTGTGTCACACGACCAGGGCGCAGCTGCGGACGACTGATCGACTCAGATGATAAAATATAATGTAATCTAATGTAATGGTGCAGTCACAGGGCAACAAGGACCTCTAGAAACACTTCACTGTTTAATCAAAGAACCGCTTGATGAACAAAGAAATGTTTTTGGGTTTTCGTCTCGAAAGGTTAACATATTCTGATTGCACTTTCATGGGCGTGTAAAATGTGGGTGTTGCAACTTTTATGATTAAAAGTCATTTGCAGAGCTCGTACAGTTCATGTGGATTGGGTTTTACAGAAGGTAAGGATGTGAGTGTCCTTGAAACATTCAGATTTTAATGAGTTTGCTTCGGAAAGGACATAATCTATCTGTTTGACTGATGTACTTCTAACGGTGAAGAAGCCTGGCTCCTCCTGCCGTAGAACCTGTGTGCTGAAGTGTGTCTGCTCACTCTGAGTGGGTAGGTGTGGGCCGGTCCCTCGGGGGCCCATCTCCTGCAGCTCCAGCTCCATGTAGTTGAGCTGCTTCTTGGATGTGGGACTAACAGGGATGTTCACATATGTCACTGCTTCACTGCGGAGTCTGTCGGCGACTGCAGCTTCAGGGGGGAAGATGAAGACGCTGCCTGAAGACCAAAGCACATGTTCACGTTACATGTTTTAAATGTTCAGTTTCAACACAAAATAAAACATCTCATACAAACTGTTACAAAGACCTGGTCACTATGTACAAATGAGGCTTGTGTTTGACATAAAACAATGTATTTGACCAAAGCCAGAGATTCTTAAAACGTTTGTCTGTTGGACACGTTAGACCTGAGCCTCCATCACAGTGAGGCTTTTCCTGTCAAACACAAATTACCGGCAGTGTTGGCTCTGAGTGCAGCCGTGTCTACAGCTCCGATCGATGGTTTCTATTGACAACAGCTTCACCTGTCATAAGCACCTACCACAGAGAGCTTCACCTGTCATAAGCACCTACCACAGAGAGCTTCACCTGTCATGAGCACCTACCACAGAGAGCTTCACCTGTCACCTACCACAGAGAGCTTCACCTGTCACCTACCACAGAGAGCTTCACCTGTCACCTACCACAGAGAGCTTCACCTGTCACCTACCACAGAGAGCTTCACCTGTCACCTACCACAGAGAGCTTCACCTGTCACCTACCACAGAGAGCTTCACCTGTCACCTACCACAGAGAGCTTCACCTGTCACCTACCACAGAGAGCTTCACCTGTCACCTACCACAGAGAGCTTCACCTGTCATAAGCACCTACCACAGAGTGCATGAAAACACTACCACCTCAGCAGCTTTGACAAAGGAACTTGGCCCTGTCAAATCCCTTTCTCTTTCTGGCAGAATAAATGAACTAACTGTCAGAGCCAAGATTACACCTGTACATGGCCCAAAAGTGCTTTGAAAACTTTAGTGAGGAGAGTGAGGCTGTATTTGAAAAAGGCATTTCTTGTTATTGCCTGTGTCAGACTATAAAAGCAAGTGTCTCCAAACATGAGTCCCAGCGGAGGCTTTGGTCAGGGCTGTGGGAACAGGACCAAACGGATCAGAGCCACACGGAGCCTCTGTGTGGACTTTTACAGTCTGCTGCTGTAACAGAGTCTCATGCTGTGTGGACACACAAAGTACAGCCTTATTCTTAGACAGTTCACCCAGAGTATATAAAAGTCGACACGTTTGCAGAGACAGAATGCTCTTTTATGCACGTAAATATGTTAAATCATCCAACGGAGCCGAGGGTTGACAGACTGGCACAGGGAAGACTGCTGCAGTAAGACCAGGATCAAATACATGGAAATGTATAAATAGCCTGAGTGTGAAGTGGCAGTTGAAAGCTGACCTAGTCAGAGCTGCGTGCACAGTAGTTACAGTAGTAGTACTGCTCTGACAGGCACGTCCTGGGGCTGTGGGCACGATGTGAACACTGAAGATGTGAGATACTGAGGGCTGTACATGCGTGATGGCCCTGCTGCCGGTGCTGACAGCAGCTGGGACCTACACAGGGAGGTGTGGGTTAGACTCCCAGCATGGTGAGGGTGAGGCACCTGAGAGTGAGGGGCACCCAAAGGTCCAAACACCCTCTGACAACTGTCTGTTAATATCTTCATAATCACAGTATGTGTAAAATGGTAACACACGTGGGACAGGAGGTAATCTGACAGTTACTTAAACCTTACATTCAAATACAATGTTCCCATGAAAACCTCTGTGTTCATAGTTTGAATTAAACCCATTTTTCTCTTTATAATGGGATTTATATCCAAATTTATATCTCCAGCCGGTCTATGCATTTGGAACAAGCATTATGTAAACTGAAGAGCCTGGTCAAAGAGGCTACAGCAGCTTCACTAAAACCACACGAGATCAGAGCAATGTGTTTGAAATGTTTTATTACTATTATAATATAAGGCATAATGTTACATGTTTAAGAACAGAACTCACCTTCGGTCTCCTGGAAAAGCCTCTGATGACCACAGGTGCCCATTAACTCATACCTGCTTTTCTCTTCTCCCTGATAAAACCCAGATGCACACTCAGGTTCTCACCACAGACAGTCACTTTACACATGTTTCTAGATATATTGTATAAATGTGAGGGGAAACTCTACCTCTGGGTTCTTCTCCGTCCCTCGTATGTCCATGACCTCATAATCTCCTCTACGCCGCTCATCTTTAACAGACCAACGCTTTTCTGTCAAACGATAAAGACAGACACATGAAACTTCAAACCAAAACACTTTAATGAAATAATAATAATAATAATAATAATAACATCATCGCTGACTGTTGATAAATAAAGTAACAGTAGTGCACCAGAGTTCTGCAATCTACATCATTTCTTTGATTTGGATTTTGTTTTTTTGCCTCTGTTCTGTTTTTTTTCTATTATTTTATGTTTTATTCACGCATTTATTTACTTCAAATCTTAAATCAGACTGAAATTTCATGGGGTCAATTCAAAATGTTACTTCTCGTGTTTAAATGTCTACACTCTGTGGGTCCTCTGTCTCCACTCTGTGGGTCCTCTTTATCTGAGGGAGTTACTGCAGCCCTATACTCCACCCAGAGCCCTGAGGTCAGAGGTCAGCTGTGCCCAAAGCCAGGCTCAAGACCAGAGGTGTCAGAGCCTTTTTCGTGGTAGCGCCCAGACTATGGAACAGCGCCCTCTACCTGTCAGATCCTCTCAGTCTTTAACGCAGTTTAAGACTAGACTGAAACCCACCTCTTCTCCCTGGTATTTAACAATAGCTAGACAGGACAACTTGGTGTCTTATTGTTCTTTTCCTATGTATCGTGTTATTGCTATGTTTGTTTTTTATTGACTTTTATATGAAGCACTTTGTTCAGCTCAAGTTGTTTTAAATGTTTTATAGAAATAAACCTGAAATGACTTGAATTGAAACTACACAACCTTTGACCTCTACTTGAGTAAAATTATTCTGAAGTAACAGTACTCATACTCATACAGTATAAAGGACAGGAAACCAATCAAAGAGAATTACGACATGCAAAAAGACCATGCTTTTTATAACACACAAACAAAGCTGATGAAGAGGAGCAGGAAAGTAAACAACACAGCCAGAATGAAAAAAAGCCTTGAAAAACATCTCCACAGAATGAAGAGCAGATTTATTTCAGAAATAGAAACGCAGAGACTTATCCGAGGCTAGACTGTTAAATAAGCCTTACCTTCCGCGCTGGGAGCTGAACCAGCGACCTCCTCTGTCTGTGACCCACGGCTGTGATCAAGGCCTTGCTCATTAACACTGACCGTCTCTTGGCTCGTCTTCATCGCCGGCGCAAATGGCTTCGAGGGGGCTGTCCCGGACGCGGTCCAGTTTGGGCGTACGACGGGGGGGCGGGGTCGAGGAGGAGGGGGGCACCGATCGCCTTCACAGCGAACACAGTTTTCGTAAACGCCAAACGCTCGGGCGCCTCTGGGTTTGAGTCTCAGGCCGAAAACAGGGCTCATAGATTCATAGGAGTTGACTCTATCGACCCTCCGTGAGTAGCCGAACAGATCAGCGAGGAGACTGACCAGCTTGTCTCTTCCTCTCTTTGGCGTGTGGGAATCTTGGGAATTTTTTACCCTTGAGTCGGCGATGCTCAATCCACAAGTCTGCGTTGTCGTGCTTGCCGC
Organism: Periophthalmodon schlosseri; assembly: GCA_000787095.1. Taxonomy (NCBI): domain Eukaryota; kingdom Metazoa; phylum Chordata; class Actinopteri; order Gobiiformes; family Gobiidae; genus Periophthalmodon; species Periophthalmodon schlosseri. The sequence continues at coordinate 12,388 of KN477976.1, read as the reverse complement.
CAAAGCAACTTCCCTGACACTTCTGAACAGGGACTTGTCAACATACTCGTCTCCTGGATTGAAAATACGTCTCCAGGTAATTCCGATTATTACTGTCCTAAATCTTTTACAACTCGCTGTGGCAGCTGCAGTTTTTCTATTGCAAACATGCATCAAATACTTTACAAGGGCATGCTTCTTTTTTTTTTAAACTGAGGATCGGACTTACCTGGCTCTGGCTGTGTGGCTGTCCCACTTGGAGGAATGCACGGTGATACCTGAGGAAACATAACAAGAGATCTGTGTATTTGTTCTATGGGATTGGCTGGATTTAGGCCAGTGGTTTTTGTTCAAGACAAATTATATACACCACCAGAAGGGGGAGCTGTTGGCACATAACCATTACAGCACAGTCTGGATCTGAAATGAACAACAACCTAGTGGGAAGTGCTGAATCTACTACAGTATTTTGTATTGTGGTACAAGAGAGTCATCTGCATTTTTATACTAATAAAAATAAAATAAAATAAAATAAAAATAATATATATTTTTTATTTATAAGTGCCTTTCAAAACACCCAAGGACACTGTACAGAACAAGTTAAAAACATAAAAACAAAACTGGATGTCGTGTGATGTGGTGTAGGGTGAAAAAGCACTTTTTTTATTACCACAATGGAAACACTCTTTTTTAGACAATAGAATGCAATTTTTAATATAATATAATAACAGTTACTTTAAAAATACCAAATGGTTTTATACTAGTTCTGATATAGATTCATTCACTTCAGAAAAGTTTTGATCTGTTTATGCCATTTTTTTTTCATTTTTTTTTTACATCAATATTTTTTTTCTAGTTTTGATACTAGTTTTAGTATTGATTCGTTTTGAGGTAATAACCCTACTCTGCGGTTATGTTCTTTATGTGACCTGAGCTGGTCCAGAGCCTTTTCCGTGGCAGCGCCAAGACTATGGAAAAGCGCCCTCTGCCTGTCAGATCCTCTCAGTCTTTAACGCAGTTTAAAACTATCCTGAAAACCCACCTGTTCCTCCTCCCTGGCATTTAATACTAGACAGGATATACAGGTGTTTTACTGTTCTGTTCCTATGTATCGTGTTATCTGTATATTTGTTTTTTGTTGACTTTTCTGTGAAGCACTTTAGTCAGCTCAAGTTGTTTTAAATGTTTTATAGAAATAAACTTGGACTATGATCTGTGGAGAGTGGACACAACACAAGCAGGTTAAAATGAAGAACGATACTGAAATGCATGTTTTGAAGGTAGACATGGGACCCTTGGTGTTACGATTATCACGGCCAAAAGAACTTCGATAAACGATTATATCATGATAATTATTAAAGCTGCTGACAGTTCCATATTAAAACGTTATATTCAGTTCAATTTTATTTATATGGCACATTTAAAACAACTTGAGCTGAACCAAAGAGCTTCACGTAAAAGTCAACAAAAAACAAATATACAGATCACACAATGCATAGGAACAGAACAATCAAACTGTGTAGCTAGTGTTAAATGCCAGGGAGGAGAGGTGGGTTTTCAGTCAAGTCTTCAGTAACTCTTAAACTGCATTAAAGACTAAGAGGGTTATAAGTGAAAACAACAGTGATCCAGAGGAGACCATCAGGAGAAGTAGCTTTTTCCTGCACATTCAGCCCCAGACGTCAGCACATCACTCCAGTCCTTTATCTCTTCATGGCTCCAGTTTCTTTTAGAGTTGATTTAAAGCTCTTAAGGCAGGGGTGTCCAAACTATGGCCTGGCCCAATTGATCTTAAGCAGTACTTTTTACAGCAAATTAAACTATTTCTACTATAACCTCAAACATCACATTGCATTGTGATACAGATACAGAAATGAATGTGTTTCAAGCCCAAACGCTTAATATACAGCGGCTCTGTCAAAGCTGTGTAAAAAGCACTGCACTGATCACAGGTCTGCGGCCCACTGCTTCGAATATGTTTTGAAATGTGGCCCTCGATGAAAAAAGTTTGGGTACCTCTGTCTTAAGGCCTTGCTCCCTCCTATTTGAACTTAACACTGGGGTGATGGGGCTTTCTCTGTCGCTGGCCCCAGACTTTGGAACAAACTGCCCCCTGATTTGCCACTATCACAGACTTTGGCCAATTTAAATCCAGGCTCAAAACATATTTATTCAGACTGGCTTTTAACACTTTGTATTGCAGTGACACTTTGTATAATTTGTTTTTATTTCATTGTTTAATATTTTGAATATTCTTATATCGTGTTGTTGATTGTGAAGCACTTTGGTCACCTCGAGTGTTATGAATAAAGTTTGATTGATTGACCGATTCTGGTGATGTAATGCCGATTATCTTTGTTTGGCGATTGTCACGATTATAGAAGGAGGCGCTGTTTTGAACTATTTTTGAAAACAATTGTACTATTGTGAACACAATGAAATTTAAATCAACACTAAAGGACTACACGATTACTCAAAAACTGCATAAATATATAAAGCTCTAACTGGAACATTACTACTAGCACTGCTCTGTTGTGTTCAGTGAGTTACAGCACAGACTTAACACTGCAGGTCCCAGTCGGCCTGTCATGATGATCACTGTTTCGTTCAGTACATGAAAGAAGGAACTATATTTTTATGGGCTCAGTATTCATCATGAGTACTTTTTCTTAGCAAAACTGTGGAGATTTTGATTGTTTTTGTTGTTGTACGATAAGATTTGAGCTGTGGAGGTGTGAATAAGTCCCTTTTATTGGTACATTCTGGTATTTATTTACTAGTATTGTACTTAAGTGGAATTTTAAGGTATCTGTACTTTACTTAACTACATTTTACAGTGGATACTTTTTACTTATCTGTACTTTCTACTCCACTACATTTTAACTGGACTGGAAAGTAAAAAGTACTTTTCAGATGATTTGAGGGATTATTTACCATGTTCGTGGTAATATCCTGACTAAAGTTTTCGAGTTCAAGCTTCACTTTGAGCAACATGTTCGTGGTAATATCCTGACTAAAGTTTTCGAGTTCAAGCTTCAGCTTTGAGCAAAACAAAAATAAATACACAAAATTCATAAGAAAAATGAAGAAATTGATTCATATTGTTACTGTTGAGCAAAATCTGTTTCATTTTGAATCAATATCACTACATTTAACACTTGTGTGAAATACTTTTACTTGAGCAAATTTTACCTCTGTATCTGTACTTTTACTTAAGTAACATAATGGAGTATGTCATCCACCGCTGTCGTTTAATAATACTGTCTGTTTAAAATGGTTCACTGGGATGATCTTGCATTGTTTAAATCTTAATTATTGGAGTAAATTAGTTTCAATATTATCGTTTATTGTGATATTTCTCTGTAGTGACATATCATGCTTCAAGATGTGTTATTGTGACAGGTCTAAGTCCCAGCACACGTCACAGTGGACATGTTTTTGGATCTGGACGCTGCCTGAATGGACAGATGGACGTGGGCCAGTCGCTTTGACACCAAACACAGAGCATCGCTTCAGCCGCACATAAGGTCAAACACGACGAGTAGATGAGACAGAACCCACGAAACCTGCTCCCGGAGACGGCTTAAATTTGGGATTTTTTTTTCTTTGCGCAAACTTGAGCATGGTTCAAACAGATGGACACATAAACATTTCTCAGATCAAATATTTGCACATCAGAAGTGAGGGGTTTGAATAGAGTGTGTGTGTCTCACCTTATACCCGCCGCACGATGAGCAGATTGTGACAATGGTTTTATAGACAGGTGTGACGGAGCTGCAGATATGGCAGGTGTCTGGGTGCAGGCTGTCACTAGAGGGCGCCACTGTGTGTTTCCGACTCTGCTCTGTTTGTTCAGTCACTGTCCGGCTATCAGCGGCCTCTGTCTGCTCCTCTGCTGTGTCCTGTGTCTCAGTCTGTGTCTCAGGCTCTGAGGGCCCAGTGTGAGCAGAGGGCCCACTATGACCTGAGGGCCCAGTGTGAGCAGAAGGCCCACTATGACTTGAGGGCCCTGTGTGACCTGAGGGCCCTGTGTGAGCAGAGAGACCACTATGACCTGAGGGCCCACTATAACATGAGGGCCCTGTGTGACCTGAGGGCCTTGAGTGATCTGAGGGCCCATTATGACCTGAGGGCCCTGTGTGACTTGAGGGCCCTGAGTGACCTGAGGGCCCTCTATGACTTGAGGGCCCTGTGTGACCTGAGGGCCTTGAGTGATCTGAGGGCCCATTATGACCTGAGGGCTCTGAGTGACCTGAGGGCCCACTATGACATGAGGGCCCTGTGTGACTCGAGGGCCCGCTGGGGTGTGTCCTGTTCTGGCTCAGCTCTGAGGCCTCCTCTTCTTGACTCGGGGCCCCGTCCTGCAGCAGACTTCGGGGCGTGTCGTAGAGGTACCTGACGGAGGTGGGGATGTGGTACTCGTGTCCTGGAGCAGTGGGGCAGCTGCAGGGGCTCAGATCCTGGGTTAAATGTGGAGGCAGAGTGAACACACAGTCCTCACAGTGGATGTCCAGACTGCCCGTGTAGGACGAGAAGCTGCCACAGTAGGAGGAGTGGCTGGGGGGGGGGGGGGCGCCGGTGGGGGG
>KN477972.1:0-10150 GCA_000787095.1 Periophthalmodon schlosseri | reverse complement strand
CCGTTACCGCAGAGAGCCGCCGCCTCCTCCGCCTCTCTGCTCCTTTTCTCGAAACTCAAACAATAAAAAGTGCTCATTTACACCGAACACTTCTGAAACACAAAGTCACCGCACAACAGGGAAGCAGTTAAACTTACAGCACTCGGTAATGAAATGTGTTAATTCTACAATCAGCAGTTTGGGGTTGAATAGTGAGAAGCAGCAGCAGCAAAGTGGACTCGTCTTAAACAGTACCAGACTCTATTTACAGTATATAATAAATAAGGATCCGCCCCCAAAAACACATTCAAATCAAGTTACTCAACTGCTCCTTAGAATCAGGGAAACCACAGGCCACATTTCCAAGTCAAACACTGAGCGCTGGTCACAAATATGCGCTGTACACACACTGCAGCGATTACAGCAGCTCCCAGGGGCCAAACTAGACGATAGTGTTGCAACATACTGCCGCCGCCGCCGCCGCCGCTGCCGTGGTGAAGCGAAAAACACTGTTGATGTCATAGTAACATAAGGTGTGGATATGAACACAACACTACCCTGTGTGGAGCATCCCTTCATGTTTTGGTTGAAGAAGAAGGAACTGTGCAAGGAACTACTGATAACAAAAATATTAATATCACTACCTAAAAACAGGGAAAACAGGAAAAACTTGGGGGTAATCGTTCGCGTAAACACCGATTAAACGACTCATTTACACAATCTGAAACAGCTTTAGCAGCAGTGTTTGACGTTAGCTCCTCGAAATCTCATAAGACGACATTTTGTAGAACTGGGATCATGATTTCACTTCAAAGTACAGTGATCAGTGAAGTGATCTGACGTTTACCAGGTGGACACCATAGACCGTATAAAGAACATTACATATAGAGTCTACGGTGGACACTTTGACCCCACTCTGACCATCTGGATCCAACCTTTTTGCCCCCACGTGTCACAGTGGAGCTTAGGCCTCTTCATCAGTGGCACTGGGGGTCCTCTCCTTTAAAAATAAATACATGTTTTTGGTTAATGAGGTACAAATAGACTTAAAATCCCTCAGTGGCTCGTGCGTACCTCTTCTTGCTCTTCATCGGAGTCATCATCACTGACCACAGGCTTGGCTCGCGTTCGCCCCGGTCGCCGGCTGCGTCCCTTTCCTTTGTCTCCTCCTTTCTCTTTCCTTCCTAGGCGGATCTTGACCTTCACCGAACGAGCTGGGGTTTAATAACGCAGCAATTAAGCAAAATCAGCTGTTAAGGTTCCACAAGTCTGTTCAGAAGTTTTTTGACGTTTTACCTTCCGATTCTGACCCCTCATCCTGGTCTTCCTCGTCTTCCTCGCTATCCTCTCCCTCGCTCTCCTCCTCCTTCTCGATTTTCTGCCTCAGGCTCGTGAACACGGACTGGAGCACGATCGAGTCTTCGTAAATCTGCTCTCGCAGTGGGAGAAAAATGCAAAAGGTGACATCAAAACGGTAATTACAGATAAAAGAAAACTGCTCCTAGAGATTATAGCATCAAGAGAGGCAGCTCTGAGCGAGACAGTGACATTTAAAAAGTGGGTCAGTCTGAATATAGCAAACCAAAAGTGGAAAATACACCTCCTCTCAGTGAAAAACATCCCATTTACATAAAAAAGGCCTGTCACGATAACGAATTCTGAAGCAGTAGTGGACGGTAACGCAGTAAAAGTAGTAACGCACTGTACTTAAGTAGAATTTTTAGGTATCTGTACTTTACTTAAGTACATTTTAGTGGATACTTTTTACTTTTACTTCATTACATTTGAGAGCTGTATCTGTACTTTCTACTCCACCACATTTTTTAACTGGACTGAAAAGTAAAAAGTACTTTTCATATGATTTGAGGGTTATTTTTACCATGTTCGTGGAAACATCCTGACTAAAGTTTTCGAGTTCAAGCTTCGGCTTTGAGCAAAACAAAAATAAAAACAGAAAATTCATAAGAAGAGTTAAGAAATTGATTCATATTGCTGCTGCTGTCTCATTTTTAATCTACGTCACTACATTTATACTTTAACAAATGAACACTTGTGTGAAATACTTTTACTTTGTGCTCTAAAAGTACATTTTTAAACAAGTACTTAAATACTTTTACTTAAGTAGATTTTTTCGTGTGATACTTTAACTTTTACTTCAGTAACTTTTTACCTCTGTATCTGTACTTTTTACTTAAGTAACAAAATTGAGTACTTCATCCACCACTTGTCTGAAGTTTGATATTTTGCTGAAGTAAATATAGACGATAAACGATAATATTGAAACTAATTTACGCCACTGACACAAAACCCAAGAGCAGATTTAAACCACAAAAACTATTCTGAATCTACAATATTGTTAAAAATCACTTAAGTCGTTAGTTTGCATCTGTAATGAGTCAGACAAGTTGTTAATTCAACTTTTTACGACTTCAATCGTATCATATAAACAAACAAAATAACCAAAAATCTCCCAGTAGAGAAAAGATCCACATGTTAGAGCCACATGAACCATCTCAGTCTGAGGACTTCAGGGACCAGCCTCCTGCTGGAGCCAGAGTCAGGACTGAACCAGGACTGAACCAGGACTGAACCAGGACTGAACCAGGACTAAACCAGGACTAAACCAGGACTGAACCAGGACTAACTGGAACATTCTTCCTGAAGATGTGAGACAGGCCTCGACTTTGACAATGTTTAAATCCAGGCTCCAAACGGTTCTGTTTATCTGTGAACATGACTGAAAGGGTTTTATTCTGCCTCTTCTCTTTTAATGTTCATTTTATGATAATTATTTGTGATTATTTATGTTTTAATTTGTTGTATTCTGATTTTAATGTCTTTCTTATTCTGTAAAGCACTTTGAATTACTTTGTGTGCGAATTGTGCTGTGCAAATAAACTCGCCTTGCCAAAAATATACTGTTCTAGCTTTAATATACAGAACAATAAGTGGATATAGTGATTCTCGTGACAGGCCTAAAAAGCTAAAACTGCGCGTTCATAAAAACGTGTAGGTGGTTCTCACAAGTGAACCTTCCAAATTGAAGGTTTGAGCGTTTTGAAACAGCAGCATGACATCTCTCTCCAGGTCCCCCAGGGTGCGGTAGCGATGGCTCTTGATCCTCTCCTACAATTCCAAGCAGAACTTTATGAACGTTTTTTTTTTTAATGAATAAATAAAGTTTTCAATGCATGTTATTTAAAACGTACCTTTATCTTCCTGAAGTCCACGGGTTTGCGTATGAGTTCGTAATACTCCGGCAGCTCTTTCCGAGAAGGAAGCTGGATGAAGACTTCGCTAAGCTGACGCCCACTCGCGCTGGGGAAAGTGACACCATCAGAACCACACTCGCTAAAAAGCCTTTGCCAAATATTATTCCTGAGAAAACTGACAGGACAAAATACTCGAGTCTTATCGTCAAAGAGGAGCGCTATTACTACCTATCTTTGTACTTGATGACAGCGTCCACGATCTTCTTCATCTTCTTGGTGAGAGCGGGTGGATTGGGAGAGAGCTTCTCCACCGGCGGCCTCCCCCTCTTCCTCTGCCTCTTACAGTCATCGTCCTTGTCCCCTCGGCCCCGGCTCCCGGACGACGACGGTCCGGACAGGTCGGGGTCATGGTCTCTCTTCCTTTTGCGGGTTGTTTTTTTGTGCTTTACCTCCTCCTCTACCTCGTCCAAAGTTCCTTCCTCTATTGCCTGTGATCAAAACATTCCCTTTAACGAAGAGAAAAAGGAGAATTTTATAATTGTATTTTAACTATAACCTTGAGCCACTGTTTTTCTGTGAGTGAGTCGCTGTAGTCGACTTCCTTCCTCTGCCTGGAGCCCCTCCCAAACATCTTCTCCTCCTCTTCCTCGTAGGTGAGACGTTCCACCTCAGCGTCGTCCTTCATGATCCAGGTGGGCAGCTCGTCTTCCTCCATCAGCCGAGGTTTACGGCGGGGGTTACGCGCTTCCTCTCTGCGCCGGTCAAGGTCCATGCGCTGGTGTAGAAAGAGACAGTGCAAAGAATGATCTTTATCTTATCTTTATTTATACAGGGAGAGCCCAAAGAAGCACTCAGACTCTCCTTTTCAGGCTCGCCCTGAATAGACACAAACACATTTGAAATATACATCTGGCTGAAGTGCACTACATTCTTTTGACTTACCATAAACAGGTCAAACTCCTCCTCGCTTCGAGCGATCATCTGGTTGACCGTCTCATCGTCTGGCACTTCGTCCTCCTCCTGAATACAGTAAACACACATTGGCAGCAGAGTATAAAGCACCGTTTCAAATGGTGTGTATGGTGGGTGCACGCACACACATTCATGCGGAGACACTGCTCCTGACCCCAGACCTCGTCTTGTTCCTCATGCTCCAGAATGGCCTGGAGGAAGGCCCTGCGCTCGTGGCTGGAGGACTTCTGATCGAACATGCCGGCTTGGATCACCTTTTGGTCCACGTTCAGTTTGTATTTGGCAGCAGCTAAAATCTTTTCCTCCACACTGTTCACAGTGCAGAGGCGCAGGACACGCACCTCGTTTTGTTGACCAATTCTATGGGCCCTGTCCTGGGCCTGCAGATCCTGAAAAACACATCACCAGGGTCAAATGTTTGAAACAGTTTTAGTCACAATCAGTGTGAATATAACCAAATGTAGTTTATGGGTTCATCAGAACCTGGTGTGGGTTCCAGTCAGAGTCGAATATAATGACAGTGTCGGCAGACTGCAGGTTGAGGCCCAGGCCTCCAGCTCTGGTGCTCAGGAGGAAGATGAAATACTCAGACTCTGGGTCATTAAAAGTCTTCAGCAGCATCCCTCTGTCCTCAGCCTTTGTGGTTCCTGCAAAAGAAACACAATCACATTTTATCAGAAGAATTCACATTCATACTGAGGATATATAATATATATATTCATTATATATACTGAAGACACCTCACCATCAAGGCGCAGATACTTGAAGGTGCGATAGGCAAAGTAGTCCTCCATGATGGTCATCAGAGAGGTCATCTGACAGAACAGCAGCACCTTGTGGCTTGTGGCTCTGAGTTTTGGGAGGATTCGATCCAACACCTCAAACTTCCCTGAAGCTCGGTACAGGTCAGGTCTGGTGATTCCACAGAAAAAACAGTGTTATAATGAAAAGAGAACAAGAACAAAGAAACAAGGCAAAGAAACAAGAACAGAGAAACAAGAACGAGGCTCTTTAGAAACTTACCCCTGCACTATCCCACCTGAGAATCCTAAATGTTCAGAAAAGGACTCCTACAAAACAGGGACTAATTACTACACTGTTTCCTTGGAGATAAAAGAAAAAAACGAAACAAAACAAAACATTGTCCATTTTGTGTGTTCAAAATGTACAGTCCAATCAAATCTAACAGGTCAAATGCTTCAGTTAAACACGGTCTAATCAGTCAGTTTCGGCCTTACCTCGATCTGCTGGAACATATACGGGTGATTACAAATCTTCCGGAGCTGCATTATCGTATTCATCAAGGTCTTTGTTCCACCTTTGCCCTGCACAGCGCAATGAAGGCACATTAAAAGATGGTAAAAGACGAATTTAAACCAACTTAACTAATAAATTAAAAAATGTACACTACCAGTCAAAAGTTTGGACACACCCTCTCACTCATTCAATGTTTTTTTCTTTATTTTTTCTACATTTTATATACACACAGAAGACATCAAATATACGAAGCAAGAGATATGGAATTATGTAGCAAAGAAAAAAAGTTAAATGACTAATCATTTTTCGACAAAGCAAAGGGTGGCTACTTAAAGAAAAAAAATAGAAGAGTTATTTAATGTTTTTTTTTCTTTACTACATAATTCTATAGATCTTACTTCATATATTTGATGTGTTCTGTGTGTATATAAAACGTAGAAAGTAGTATAAATAAAGAAAAAAAAATGAACTGAATGAGAGGGAGTGTCCAAACTTTTGACTGGTGATGTATAGACGGGGTGTCCATATTTGTTCCATTGTACTCAGTGGTTATAGAAGTTTTTAATCACATGTGCAATCGAATTATTGGTCCATTTTTCTTCACTTAGTGCAGATGTCCTGCTTTTGACTGAATCTGTGGCACCACAACAGCAGGACCTTCAACCAACAGCAACTCCACATTGTACTCAGTGGTTATAGAAGTTTTTAATCACATGTGCAATCGAATTATTGGTCCATTTTTCTTCACTTAGTGCAGATGTCCTGCTTTTGACTGAATCTGTGGCACCACAACAGCAGGACCTTCAACCAACCAGCAACTCCAGCCCCACCACTCTGGGCTCTGCATGTTCCCGAGTTCCTCAGTCAAACATTTCCAGACAGTTGGATTGAAGGGATGGACCAATTCCACCACGTTCGCCAGATCTCACACCTCTGGGTTTCTTTCTGTGGGGCTGTGTTAAAGATGTCGTGTATCGAACAAAGATACGGGACATTACTGAACTAAAACAAAAGATACAGATGCGATCGCAACCACCGATGAGGCTCAGCTACAGCGAAAACATGGCGAGAAATCCAGTCCCGTCTTGATGTGCTAATGGAGCTCATATAGAGGTGTGTTAAATGAGGTAAAACACTTTGGAAAATCACTGAGTACAGTAAAACAAGTCTGATTAAGATATTTTATCAGCTGCCTTTGTAATATTTTTTTTATTGTAAAGATATCTGTGAAATCCCTCAGTCGTCCAGGTCTGATCCACCGCAAAAGAAAAATAAAATCTATCAACTGGACAAATCGTTGTAGGAGTGAAGACGTTTGGCTGCTCATCCAAGCCGCTTCTTCAGTTCTGGTCCAGATTTGTCCATTTGACAGGTTTTATTTTTCTTTTATTGTAAACAGACTTCATGGACACTGTATATTATATGTCCATACTTACTTTTTTGTCTTTTTCGGATCCATCTGTCAGCAGGACGCCCTTGGCCTGCATGTGCCGATACAGCACCCTCTGGAGGGACGACATGTCACATTTGATCACATATTCCACCTGAAAGAGACAAACATTAGAATCTGAATCAAAACATCCAAAAGTGTGAAAGGGGAGTTTGAACCAAAAACCCACCTTCTCTGGAAGCTGTGCCTCCACTTCTTTTTTTAATCTGCGCAACAAGAACGGCCGAAGAACTTTGTGGAGACGACGGATTATCAGTATAGTCTCCTCTTCATTCAGGTCCACCTTGTGGCAGAAACAAGTAATGCAGTTTAAGACAAAAAGAAACACAATCAGACCTGTCCGGATGATTACTATTTTGACTTCAATACGTAACAGATGGAACGATATATTTTACCGTGTGCACAGTGTTTTTGCAATAGGAGATTTTTTTCCATTTTTATGTAATAATGTACGATTTGAGCTGTAGAGGTTTGAATAAATACATTCTATGGCTTCATTCTGATATTAATTTGTTGCAGTTCAGACCTTTTAATGATACTGTCTGTTTTAAAATAGTTTACTGGGATTATCTTGCATTTTGTTATTGTGTCAGTGGCATCGTTTATCAGTGGTGGAAGGTAACTAAGTACAAGTAGTAAAGTACTGTTCTTAAGTAGAATTTTTAGGCATCTGTACTTTACTTAAGTACATTTTAGTTTAGTGGATACTTTTTACTTTTACCTCACTACATTTGAGAGCAGTATCTGTACTTTCTACTCCACTACATTTTTGAACACGACTGAAAAATAAGTACTTTTCATGATTTGAGGGGTTATTTTTACCATGTTCGTGGTAACATCCTGACTAAAGTTTTCGAGTTCAAGCTTCGGCTTTGAGCAAAACAAAAATAAATACACAAAATTCATAAGAAAAGTTAAGAAATTGATTCGTATTTTTACCGTTGAGCAAAATATGTCTCATTTTTCAACCAATTTCACTACATTTACACTTTAACAAATGAACAACACTTCTGTGAAATACTTTCACTTTGTAATCTAAAAGTACATTTTTAAACTTCACTTAAATACTTTTACTTAAGTAGATTTTTTCATGTGACACTTTTACTTGAGTAACTTTTTACCTTTGTATCCGTACTTTATCTTAAGTAACAAAACTGAGTACTTCATCCCCCACTGCCTGACTGTTTATCGCAGTATATCTCTTTACCAACGTATCGCGCTTCAAAACTTGTTATCGTGACAGGACTAAATACCACAAACAGTAAGTATCGATGAGTAGTTTTTTTAACCTTCTCTCCAGTCATGGCAAAGGGGGCGTTGAACCACTGCTCAAAGGTGCTGCAGCTCTTGAAGATGGTGGGCAGGAGGAAGTTGAGCAGGGCCCAGAGCTCAGGCAGCTTGTTCTGCAGCGGCGTCCCCGTCAGCAGCACGCGGCGGGGGGCCAGGTAGTGGGTGTTCAGGACCTGGGTCAGTTTACAGTGGTGGTTCTTCATACGGTGGCCCTCATCCACAACCATGTACTTCCATCGGATCTAAACGAGAACAAAGACGAAAAGTGAACCAAACAAATTCCCCAAAAACTACTACTAGATGCTGTTAGCCAAAAACCTTGTATCTCAACAGAATTTTACAAGCCCGTTAAATAAATGGACAATTTAAGACTAGTAATAACCACAGACTGTATAAAGAAGTGGACTAAGGGAGTGTGACGTCATCCGTAGCGTTTGGCTCCAGTCAAATGAAGCTCATCGAGGCCGGAGCAGTTACAGGGGCTAATTTGGAGCTGAGGTCCGTATTTGGAATTCCGACCGCAAGTATCACAGTAACCAAAGAGCCAATTACGGAACGAGGCGCCTTATTTGTCTGTTATTAAAGTTCATATCTTGATTTACAGACAAAATAGAGAAATAAAAACACCAGGATCACGTAGAGCGGGTTAATACGAACATTTTAAGACCAAAACGACGAGTCTGACAGCAGCAGTTACAGAGGAGAGACACACGGGTTAATACGAACATTTTAAGACCAAAACGACGAGTCTGACAGCAGCAGTTACAGAGAGAGAGACACAGTTTTCTAATGTAAAGTGAAGTGAGTCGATGGAGCCGGAAGTGCGCCCATGCTCACTTCCTATTTGGAACGCGGGGCTAGCACGTTAGCTATGTCCATTTATACATACAGTCTATGGTATGAACAGTAAATCGTAAAAACCAAAACTAGCCACTGAAAAGCCAATGTACCAGCGGCGTATAACGGCTACGCAGGATACAGAGTTTCTGGCAGTTACAGCATTTGGGAAGCTCTCTTGCCCATATTGTCCTCATGACTTTGACCCAAACACAAGCGTCCGGGAACCACGGGGGTGGTCCTTCCTACGCCACAGTACGCACCTTGTCGTTCAGTCAGGGAGCATACAAGACAACATGGGGCCAAAGAAGGCAGAGAGGGACATCAATGTAAGGCAGCACCTAGAAGGACACACTGAGACGCAGCACACGAGGCGGTCAGACTAGCCAAGATGAAGAAGACGTTATCGGTGAGGATAAAAAAAAAAAAAGGCAAAAAAAAAAAAAAAAAAAAAAAAGCAATGGATCAGACTTGCACGTTTGTGGAGAAATTTGAAATCTTACTTTTGCCAGTACTTGCTTGTCTTTGATGATGTACTCGTAAGTTGTGAGTAAAACGTTAAACTTCCCGCTCCGAAGTTGAGGAACGAAGGCTCTCCTGGCGGCAGGCGACCCCTAAAATTGCCGATATGTTAGAAACCGCGCTCGATTAACACATACAGTTTTTGCGTGTATCGCTTAAATACCTTATAAGACACTTTGACGACAGTTGGCGCCCACTTGTCAAACTCATACACCCAGTTAGAAAGAGTTCTGTCAAAAGAGCCGCGGTAAATGATCACGTTTTGATAAAGCGCTTTTCCACCTTCAAGACACTCAGATCGAAGCAAGGGACACATTTACACATTCACACACCACCACTGGGGGCGAGGTGGGTTCAGTGTCTTGCCCAAGGACACAACGACAGCGTTCGTCTTTGGGAGCTGGAATCGCACCGCCAACCTGTGGGTCAGTGGATCTGACACCTCAACCATTGATGTTTAGGTTCAAACCGCCAACCTTCGGATCAATGGGCAAACGCTCGACCAACGGAGCTACTGTCGTCCACGATTCATTTGTTTTAATTAATAGCAGCCTTCTACATCTCCCACATGTTAGTGCCACATGAACCACCTCGGACTCTGAGAACTTCAGGGACCGGACTAAACCAGGAC
>KN477971.1:0-14844 GCA_000787095.1 Periophthalmodon schlosseri | reverse complement strand
ACAATCTGTGGGGTTCTACAAAAAGCAAAGCAGCAGGTTAAACATTGGAGTGGGCTTTGTAAATAATCCATTTTGTCCATCGCTCTTCAAATTTACCAGCTTCAATCTCAAATAATAAGTCATTTTTTTCCATCACATACATTTCTTTCTTTCTTTATTCTTTATTTGTCAGGGACCATGTACAAATTCATTCATCTTACAAAAGAAAAGATGATTTGTACCAGATTTAGCTACTGCTACTTTCCATCTGCAGGCCCTGGGCACATTTCATTACAATTACGTTATAACAGTTTATCATTAACAGTAGAATACAATAAAATGTCCCCATGTCCGATACATGATGTTTCCTCCAGTCCGTACCGATCATTTCCTGTATTATATATATCCACTGTTTCAATTTCAAAGGGTGGAGAGGGTATCTTTGTTACTGCAGGGTTTTTAAGTGAAAAAGGGAAGTGAAAATACCGAACAGAGAAAATGGGGGGCTCATTATAATGTGAAGTGCAGACACTGAGAGGTAAGTGATTTGCAAAAGATGAAGCTATGTGAATGGATCAAAAAGACCCCACCACATATTTCACAACCAGAAGACACAGTCTGAACCACGATAAAAATCAGATTCCAGTGGATAATAATGAGCTTCCTTAATTTAAGTCTTGTTAAGAAAGTCGACAGAAAGAAACAAAGCTATTGACCTCAGACGATATTATATGGGTTTGGAAAGACGTCTTTTATACACATCTACGTTGACTGATTGATGATCTAACGTGATTTTGTTGTTACTTTTGACAATGACAATAACCTGTTTGATCTGCTACGTGAAGTAGTTGGGTAAGTGAATGAAAAATGTACTAAGATAGAGGTGGGAGATGTTATAGAAATATCAAAAATATTTTAGTAGTTGTTATGGACATTTGTAATTTGAATATCGAGTATATCGCCTATATTAAAAAAACTAACCAAAAAGAGCTGCTATATTATTAAATATTTAAACAGGGATATAAAGTGATATTTCTGTACTTCTGTGATTCATTTTACGGTCCATTCATCTTTTGTGGCATTCTGGAAACTTAACAAAGACTTTTACACGTTTATCTTATTACTTATTTTATCTGAATTGCAATTAGCCACAAAAATATAATATAATAATAATAATTTTTATCAATACCGGCGAAATCTACACTGGAACATTTGACTATTTAATGCTAGATGCTGTAAGACCCAAGCGTTTGTAGTACGTTCTTAAATAACTCTTAGCATGTCCCTTTAGCTCGTACTGGCCTCTGCGCTAATGTCTTGGGGCAGACTGTTTGGGGTCAAAGGTGTCCTCAGACCGGGCAGCGGGTCGAGAATGTTTACGGCTCGTCGTCACTAACAACCTGTCAATCAAACTGTGTTTTAACAAAGTCGACCGGGGAGTTACACAATTCAAAACATCTCCAGACATCACACCTTTATTATGGCTTTGTTAAATCCTATGGGCAGTTTACATGAAGGAACAGGGATAGACATTTTGTACGGGTGTAAATTTTAAGAGTTGGGAATAGTTCATAGATCAGTGTTTCTCTTTTTTTTCCCCCCCAATCTCTTTATTAACTTTCAAACAAAAAAGCCATAATATAAAGACAAGAAGTACAATGTCAAATATGAAGCAAAATATTTTTAAAAACTGCAAATTACAATTTACAAATACGATTAAACATAAAAAATATTGTGACATTCTTCGTTTTTTTTACATTACATTTGTATTACTTGATGTTTACTGTTTTCACCGTGACAGAGTGAGGTAGTTGAGTCTGAAACAACTGTCACAGACCCTCCCACACGTCTCGACGCTTCTCATGCATTAATAAGTAACAATATGCTGTGTACAGGTGAAATAGATTTACTCTGCTATAAGAAAAAATCAGGCACTTCCCACTGACGTTGAGGAATTTAAAACCCTTTCCATCAGAAGAGAACACTGTATAAAATGTATTTACATGGGACTACTTCATACACTGTCGGAATATCTCACTTGTTTGTTGAACTTTGATACGGGAACATTTAATACAAGATCACATGATGGTCTAAGTCTAACGTCTGGCCGCACCAGAACTAAGATGGGAAAAAGGGCTTTTGACTGTTTTGCTTCCCAGAAATGGAATATATTTCAAGGACAAGCAAAATTGGATACTTTGGTGCCACAAATCCACCTTAATAATCTGGTGATAAACATTTATACTCACACCTGCTCCTGTTTTTAATGTTTTAAATGGACTTATGTACTTATGTTTTGTTTGTTTTTTGTTTGTATCTTTCTGTATTTGAACCGGACGCCCATGAAAATTAGAGTCTGGGTGCTCTCGTTGGGCTCTCTCTGTATGTAAGATAAATGAAACGAAAAAATGAAGTGTACGCTGGTCTGTGAATAATATAATCTACTATTTAGTGGGAACATTCATACAAAATAACTTGTTTTCTTCTTTTTTCAGTTTCATCCTTGTGGAGAGATGGGACCCACGGGCAACATGGACTGCGTATAATTCCCGCATTATCTTGATAATCCCACTCAAGCCTTTCATGTATGTATGGACAAACTCTCTATTGTTGAATGTGCAGGGCCTATCACAGATCTCAACAGCAAAAGAGCCACTAACATTGCAGTATGTAGGATTTTATATACAGGACATGAATAATGTAATGAAATATTTTGTGGTGTATTTCCATAGTTACAGACTTGAATATGATTATCTACTTCTATAGCCTCTAGCACATTGTTCAAACACCTTTCAGTAAATGGTTATACTTGGTCTAATATATAAAGTAGCGTAACCATTTTATACCTTCTTTTTTTCTTTATATTCTGGTAAATATGCAATCCATGACGTAACAAATCCAGAAAGATGTAATATTATTTTGCAATTAGAAATAATAAAGAGTCCCGATTAAAAGCAAACAGAAGTTACTTTGCCAAATTCTGCAATGAACAGTTTTAATTTATCACCTTTCTGCTGTGGATGTTAATTGTAGACCTTTGCTGACATTCCCGTGGATTATGATGAGCTCCTTGTGGTGGCTCTTTCATGTGTGTTTGTGTCGGAGCTATAATCAGATTAGATGTTTCTTTGATTTCAGAGCCACAGATTGCTTCATCAGCATTCACATCTCTTTACCCGGGCTTGTGATCCCCTTTATCACTTTTCCCTCAGTGCTGTATTAAAATGGCATTTGGATTTATTTATATAACGAAATCTGTGGGTATTTATTTATATTTATTTATATAACAAAACTATTGGCTGAAAGATTTCTGAAAAATATTTAATGGCAATTTTTCGGACAAGTTATGAGATTATAATTTACGATTTTTGTTTTTATATGACGATTCTGTTCAGTGTTTTCATTTTAAACACGTCCAGGGGCATTGGCATTTAAAAACAATTGCATGCAGTTCAGAACATGTTTGTAAAAGTTTAAACTACAGGGTTGGCAGGTTTTATACATGAAAAGACAGACTTTTTTGTTGTTTGCACTTTGCAGAAGACATTATGTTACAGAAATACTTGCTGTCTTTGTATTTGCTAATTCTGACCACTCAAACAGATTCAAAATGATTCAAATGCGATTCATTGGAGTAAAATCAGTTAACCTACTGGTGAAACTACACTGCACAGGGATCAACAGAAAAACAAAATGGTCATGTTCATGTACAACACAATTTTAAACAATTTGAAAATGCTCTGCCGTTCCCAGTATTCTTGAATCTAGTTTAAAACGACAAGCTAAACAAAACATGCCACTGCTGTCTATATTCCAGTGACTAATCAACTTTTGAATTGTTTTACACATTAACAGCATAATAATGTATAAAGGAGTGCCACAAAGATCAGCACTAGGACCCCTTTTATTTCATGTATTTGTTATGTTTGTTATGTACAGTCATTTCTATGCAAAATCTCCTATAGTGGAGTATGAGCCTTGAGGCCTGTTATGGCAATTAGATAAATATTTCATCACTTTCACCTTTCTATTTATAATCCTAAACTGAACAAGTTAAATCAAGGCTGAATGATATGAAATAAAATTCTTAGTAAAACACATGGCACTTTGGTTTGGTTTGGTTTCTGGTGTGTCCTCCTGCTCACCTCTTGCTGTGTGTAGATAGAGATGGAACAGTAGATACAGAGCCCCCTCCCTCCTCCTCCTCCCCCCATCACCACATCAGGATACACTTGTTCTCTGTGATTCCGGTTTCAAACGGATGGTTTAGGCCCATCCAGGCTTTGGGTGAGGTTTAGACAGCCGTGTGGTCAGAAAGGGGAGGCTGCGTAACGGACATTTCCACGGATGCAAGCCAGAAAAACTCACCCCACAATTTAACCATCTCTTCCCCTAATCTCACGATAGACGAACAGTATATTCAACAGTGAAAATCTGCACTATGTTCTACTTTTACACATCTACAAATAAGAGTTTATTGGTTTGGGGTTTGTGCTAACCAAAACTCTGCCAAAACTCCAACTGTCTCCCCCACCACCCCTCCCCACATCTCTCCCTTTTACTGCTGCAGATGCACATAGTCTTGTATTTGAAATTAACAATAAAATAATAAAAAAGAATAACAAACAAAAAAGATTATTACTATCTACTTTTTGATAGTTAGCCGGAACAGCCTTGATATTAGCAAAACTCCCCGACTCCCCCTAATCTCACCCACAACTCTCCAACCCCACCCCACCACTAATGCAGTTTTATCTTAACAAAAATTAAAAAAATAAAAATAACGTAATGATAAACATTTACTCCAAACCAACATACAATCAAAAAACATGCTTCGTATTACCTCAGCAGCAACGCCTAGTATTTTTTACAGACTTTCTCATCTAATCTTAGCGCCAATGCAGTCTGACCTTTGACCTCAAGTCCCCCTAGTGGCTAAATACTAATTACAGCCTGCTTAATTGGCTTAAAAAGACCTCACTCACGTCTGTGGTTTTAATTTACCTATGCATTAATTAATCTAATATGGACATTGTATTATAATCAACATTAGCAACCATTTACAAATTTAAATATGCCAGATAACTACAAAAGCATTTGGGTCTATCTAGTGTCTGTAGGCCGGTAACAAAGAAATAAGAAACACAACTAAAGATTCAAATCATAAAATAATTCTTTTGGAAAAGCTGCTACTTGCCCAATTTTCAACAGTGAAACGTGCTTTACTTTTCGTTGAGCAACAGTGCCCCCTGCTGTACAACATGGGCAGCTTTTTAATGTTGATAAATGAAAGGACTGGAGCTGGAGGAAGCAGAGTGCAAGATGTTGAGGTTCTTAGTTCAAGATGAGGATGTATAGAGTTACGGTAGTGTCATAAGGACAGCTCCTGGTAGATGTTTTGTAGATAAAGTCAAGTTATACTGAGATGGTTTTGGACAAGAGGAATAATGAACGTGAAGAAGGATGCTGAGGTTAGGGCTGTCTGTTTGCGGGCTTAGATAAAGACCTAAGTGGAAATGTATGGGTTTAGTAAAAGAGGACATGAACTTACTTGGAGGGTGCTTGATACACTTACATTGTTCTTCAGAGTCCAATATTTTAATGTTTTTTTCCCAAAGTCTTGTTGACAATAATACATGTTTAATCCTCAAAAAGATGGCGTACAAAAAAAAACTTTTACAGAGGTTCTACTCACAATAACACGTTATGAACTGCAATTTATTGCTGAAGAAAATATACACGATAAACGATAATATTGAAACTAATTCACCCTAAATGTCCAATTTAAAAATAAACAAATATGAACTGCAATGAATAAATAGCTTAATGAAATTAGTAGTTAGTTTGTATCTATAGGAACAGGAAGTGTGCTGTTAGCATGCTATTGTTTGTTAGCTTTACAGGCCTCCGAAAGGTGTGAAAACCACTTATAAGCTCATTGCAGTGAGTAATGAGGATGGTCGGCATGTATTAGGTTAGGGAGGAATAACTTTGGGCTGCTGCAATCTAGTTCAGTATTTTAAGTTTTCAGCTTTAGCCACTATCTTCCTAGTGGCTAAATACTAATTACAGCCTGCTTAATTGGCTTAAAAAGACCTCACTCACATCTATGGTTTTAATTTATCTTTGCATTAATTAAACTAATATGGACAATGTATTATAATGAACATTAGCAACCATTTACAAATTTAAATATGCCAGATAATAGAAAAGTACTTGGATCTATCTGTTGTCTGTTGGCCGGTAACAAAGAAATAAGAAACGCAAATAGAGATTCAAATCCTAAAAAAATTACTTTTGGAAAAGCAAGTTATTTATTCAAATCATGTCAATTCAAATGTATTTATAAAGCACATTTAAAAACAACCACAGCTGCCCAAAGTGCTGTACAAAGCCAATATAAAGTGCAATCTTATAAAACAAAACATGCAAAAACATAATAAAACAATACAATTCAACACTATTCTATTCTTTTCAACCTTCTACAGCTCAAATTTTGTTGTAGCACAGAAAAAATAACAAAAAGTTCCCAACTAGTACAAAAGAAAAAGGACTCAAGATAAATACTGATCCCAAAAAGTACTTTACTGCTTTTACTTCGTTACCTTCCACCACTGAATTTGGCTAATAATAAATCTGGTGAGCAGATGGTATTTTCACATAAACTGATGAAATTGCATTTATTTTCATAGCTTGTAACAGTTATAGAAATATATAAAGGCTATGTTTTACTGTACTTGTGAGAAACATTTTGTTGCTTCAATGTGGCACTGTAAAAATTACTTTGCCACAACACAATACTTTATCTACGTATTTATTAATCATGCCACTGCCACAATTCACTGTTAAGTTGAAGTTTTAAACAGGTTTGAGAGTTCTATTGCTGATTTAAAGTTAGACACTTCACAGAATTGCAAAATCCCTACTGTTTTTAAAATTTCAGCCATTTACAAAATACGTAATTGTTTTTCTTCTCTTTTAATGTTAATTTTATGATGATTATTTATGATTATTTATGTTTTGATTTGTTGTATTGTGATTTTAATGTCTTTCTTATTCTGTAAAACTCTTTGAATTACTGTTCCATCTTTCATGTATTCAACAAAAACTGGATATAGTAATGATCATAACACAAGCCCATAGAGTATTAATATTGTTGATTAGACAGTTGTTCTTGGCCTCTAACATTTGTGCCACTTTTTGCTCGTCAGATAAAGCAGTTATGAGGATGAGAGGCGGTTGATGGTTTTCTGTCTCCTCTGAGGTGCACAGTAGTAACTTCCCTTTACCCATGCGCTTGGTGGGTTTCTGGGGCTGAGAGGGCTAACTGCTGCCCGGCCAAGGCTTCCGGCCGTGGGACAACTGATGCTGAGCGCTCCTCTGTGTGTCTGCTATCACGGCGGTACAGCGCGTGTGCCAGGATACTGTGGTATGTACCGTGGCCTTCTGTTCCTCACGTGTCAGCCTGCAGAGTGATGCTCAAACTGCACATCACATGGTCCATATAGGTTTCACAATCTGACCCTGTGAGTCGTTAAGCGTTTATATACTCGTGTTATTAGGGCTGCTTACAACCACTTACTTTATTTGTACAAAAATATTAAAACCAAATAGACTTACAGTACAGTAACAGAAAAATGATATTTTAAACAATCAGATTATTTAATTACAAGGCAAAGCAAGTTTATTTGTATAGCACAATTCGTACACAAAGTAATTTGAAGTGTTTTACAGAATAAGAAAGACATTAAAATCACAATACAACAAATCAAAACATAAATAATCATAAATAATCATCATAAAATTAACATTAAAAGAGAAGAAAAACAATTACGTATTTTGTAAATGGCTGAAATTTTAAAAACAGTAGGGATTTTGCATTTTTGTGAAGTGTCTAACTTTAAATCAGCAACAGAACTCTCAAACCTGTTTAAAACTTCAACTTAACAGTGAATTGTGGCAGTGGCATGATTAATAAATACATAGATAAAGTATTGTGTTGTGGCAAAGTAATTTTTACAGTGCCACATTGAAGCAACAAAATGTTTCTCACAAGTACAGTAAAACATAGCCTTTATATATTTCTATAACTGTTACAAGCTATGAAAATAAATGCAATTTCATCAGTTTATGTGAAAATTCCATCTGCTCACCAGATTTATTATTAGCCAAATTCAGTGGTGGAAGATAATGAAGTAAAAGAAATAAAGTACTGCCCTTAAGCACAATTTTTAGGTATCTGTACTTTACTTAAGTATGTTTTAAAGTAGATACTTTTTACTTTTACTTCTCTACATTTGAGAGAATGTATCTGTACTTTCTACTCCACTACATTTTTGAACAGGACTGAAAAGTAAAAGTATTTTTTATTATTGTTTGAGACCTGTTGAAAAGCCCAAGGGTTTATTTTTAACATATTCATAATTTGAACAAAAAAAAATAAAACAACAAATATACAAATAAATTCACCACAAATCTTTATCAAAATCACTACATTTGAAGCTTTATTAGAGCTAAAAATCAGTGTGAAATGTTTTTACTTTTTACTCTTTAAGTACATTTTTAAATGGGTATTTTAACACTTTTACTTAAGTAGATTTTTTTCATGTGATACTTGTACTTTTACTTGAGTACTTTTTGCTCCAGTATCTGTACTTTTACTTAAGTAACAAAATTGAGTACTTCTTCCACCACTGGCCAAATTAATATATATACGTATAACCTTTTTTTTTTTAGCAAATCTACCAGATCTATGTAATCTGTGTATATTTAATCTTTGTGTGAACCACAAGGGGGCAGACAGGGCAGCCCTGTGGTGCAATAAAGTCTCACAAAGGCACAAAGACCAATTATCAAAAGGAAAGTTGATCTCTTTAATGGCTGCTATGGCTGATTGGCCTTCATTACCACTGGTTTATTGGCTCTTGTGAATGTGTGTCAGTGTGTGTGTGCAAACGGCAGCAAATAATTACAATATGAATGGGATAGTTCTTGATATTGAAGTAGATTTATTTTGTCAGTTCCTCAAAGCACTTACCGTTCCCCCTTTTATCTTTGCTGCTTATGATGACACCTGTATTCATGGGGAAACGTGAGATTCCCTGTTTTTTTCAAAGAAATGCTCAAACTTATCGTCCACAAATGTTGAACTTTGTCTTTATTTGTCAGGGATTGAGTCCTTAAACTTATTGTATGTGTTGTATTCATCTTTTGGCTTGAAGTTCTTTCAACTGACAACACCTACTCTGTGCACAATAGCGCCCGACAACCATTCGACATATAAAAAATAATTTGGTAGTCTTTATTGTAATTTATTTTAATTTTAATAGGTTGCTTATTATTATTATTATTATTATTATTAATTTAATGTTTTCCTATTTTAATAAAAGTGACTGTTAGCTTTGAGACACAGTGAGCTAGCTAGTGTGCTACTGTGCACAGACCCTTCTGGGGTTGAATAATTCCCCTACTTCCACCAAATATGAAGCTACTGTGCAAAAATAATTTCATACATAAAACATGAAGGCTTCTCATCAAATCTTTTAATCAGTTGCTGTACACATTTTCCTGTTGTCTTGTTTTTAATACCTATTCTTGACATCTTAACATCCTAAATGTTCGTACAAACCATGCTCTGATCCCATGGCAACTAAATTCAGAAAAAAAAGTTAAATTCTGACTTCCTTGTTGCATAATTCGAGGAGTTGTGTGACAGTGAATTGCAAATGCTGACCTCAGCAGAGCCACTGTGTCCTTCGGTTCATCAGTGGTCACATGACGTCAGCTGACCTCTATACTGTAATTCCTACTGTCTACATAGTACACACACACTTATATAAAGAGCTTACGTCACCACAGGACTTAATTAGCCTGGCTAGACAATACTAATAGTGCTGCTCTATCCAAAGCACACCGTCTCCTGTCAATTGGAGTTTCATGTCCAGGGCCAAAATGGGCACAGATCAAATGACCACTGCATGCATTTTGACAGACATGCTGAATCAGAAAATAAAATGCAGCAATACAGTTATAAAGACATACAAACTAATCAGAGAAACTAACCGTCACATTAACCAATCTAGTTTATGTGAATGCTGTTTACAGGTACCATCAGTAGACAAGATTCAGAGATAAAGGAGCTAAATAAATAGGTATATATGAAAATCATTGAGGATATGGCCAAATATATATTTTTATTCCTTTGGATCAGTCTCTGGTGTCATAGCTGCCATTTGCAAACACACACTTTACAATAATTAGCCATAATAAATTAGGACTTTCATAATTCATCATGAGCAAATCGTTTATTAAGAGTGATTCAGGCTTAGTAACCGCTTAAAGGTGCTGTACCTGATTTTTACTGTTGAAAACGGAAAAAAAAAAACGGAACTAGTTTTCAGTGGTCCAAAGTTATTCCTCATTTCAGCATGCTAACGACATACTTCCTGTTTCATGAAGAATAAAACACTCTATAATTTGACATTGGTCTCATTTTCATCATAAGAGCTGCTTTTACAATATATTTGTATTGGGGCAAAACTGATTTTACTTAATTACATAAAAAAATCAGGTACAGACCTCTTAATTAGTCCTAACTACTAACCCTAATCCCTTTTAGTAGTTATTAGTTATTAAGCCTTAATTAATACCCTTATCCTTTAGTTAGGTAGTTACTAAGCCTGTATTCTTAATAAACCATTAGAAGACTAATTGTTCATCATGAATTAAGTCTTTATTCATGCTTTATTAAGGCTAATTAAGATGTAGTTGTTATGAAGTCTAACCAAGAACTTATATGTGGCTCCAGTTTAACCCATTCTCATGACAGTCCTGGGAAGTTCTTGGGTCTCGTCTTCATCTCGACTCTTTTAAACGAGTAGCGCTCTCCAGTCCTCCCGTCCGTCAGGATGTACCACGTGCCCCAGTAGATTCCATTGGTCACTCCGCTATAGCGCCCCCTATAGTAGTGTCCGTTGAGATTGGCAGCCAAGCACGCGTCGAACCACCAGCCTGCTCCGTAGTACTGGCCACAGTTCCCAGCGGTGTATCGGTCATTGTCCCTGTCAGAGGTACTGAAGAACCTCCCGTCGTGGTTGTAGCGTTTACTGTAGCTCAGGGCGTTTCCAGCATCTCCAGAAAACTCCTTCGCTGTTAAACGAAACCTGTAGAACAAATAGTATCACAACAATACAATTTGACACTTGATTTCAATATTAAGGAATAGGTTCAATACCAAATTCAATATCAATATAATAAAAAATATGTTAGACAAAATTAATTTTCAGCATAAGATAATGGTACTATGATTTGAGGTAACATGCACATTTTTGTTGTGAAATAGTGGGTTCTAGGGTCTAGTTACTAACAGAAATGATGAGGTTCAACCATAGTCTACATATATATAACTGGACATAGCTAACCTGCTAGCCGCCGTGTTCCAAATAGGAAGTGAGCATGGGCGCGCCTCCACCTCCATTCACTCTGGCTCCAATTCACCTTTCTATTGAAAAACTGTCGCCCCTCTCTCTGTAGCTGCTGATGTCAGGCTCATCATTTTGGTCTTAAAATGTTCGTATTAACCCGCTCTTACTGCTCCTGGTATTTTTATTTCGCTTTTGTGTCGTATATCAAGATATGAACATTAATAACACACAAGTTCAGTCCCGTTTGCGTTAGCAACAGGTTTGATTGACAGCGTTGTTAAGCACCTGATACCGCTGGTTTAGCACGGAGCGGGTGCTTAGCAACGCTGTCAATCAAACCTGTTGCTAACACAAGCGGGACCGAGCTAGTGGAAAGAAGGCGCCTGATTTGCCTGATTTGTCTGGCGTTACCATTAACAGCTTTGCTCCAGATTAGCTCTTTGGTTGCTCTGATATTTGTGGTCAGAATTCCAAATATGGAACTCAGCTCCAAATTCACCCCTATAACTTCTAGCCTTGATGAGCTTCATTTGACTGGAGCCGAACACTATGGGTGATATCACACTCCCTTAGTTAATTTCTTCACACATTATATGGGTTCAACATTTGTCAGTTTATCTTTTGGATACATCTTATGAAACTACAGTGTTGCATTCTACAATCTGACATATAGCCCTGTGGAAATGAAGAAAACTTTGAACTTTGAACACTTGTATTTACTCATCACAGACATCTTTACAGTGCCCCACCTCTGCGCCTCTGATGCCACTCTAAAGTTGCTGTACGTGGCCTGTCTCTTCTGCTGGTGCCAGTCTTCCAGCTCTATGCGTAGCTGGTGTTGTCCTGTGGCAGTGAGGCCGTACAGGGCCGCGTTCCCCAACCAGTGCTCCCCCAGTGGGCTCCCAAAACCTTCCCGATACTCCTCCCACGTCCTGTTGAAGTCCTCCGACCCATCGTGACGCTCTTGGATCACTGTCCACCCACCTCCTGCTGCCTCCATGTCGCATTTGGCCTGAGACAAATAGACCAATGTTTAAAAGGCCCATATTACGCTATTTTCTGATCTATGTTATAATGTTTATTCCTCATCAAAAACATACCTGGAGTTGTGTTTTGTTTCATTCACACATGTTTAACACACTAATTCAATTCAATTCAATTTATTTTTGTAAAGCCCAAAATCACGACAGCAGTTGCCTCTTAGGGCTGAACATGATAATTGATTTAACCAACAGAAAGTTAGAAAATCAACAATGAAACAGACATTGGTCAATAACAGACAAGCAAATTAATCAACAGAAAACAAGCAAATGGACAACTGTCCCAGAACATCCCTTGTCCTTAGACCCTCCTTCTCAGCAAGGAAAAACTCGAAAGCAAAGAGAAACCTCGAGGAGAACCACAGTGAAGGAGAGATCCACTCCCATGGACGGGAGTGCATATTTTAAACACTCTGTTCTACCTTGTGATGTCATGTCGTAATACAGGAAGTGCTCCACTGTGTTTTTAAACTCCTTGCACCTTCACTAGAATCATTTGGATATCTTCAGCCCTGGAATTGTTGATCTCTACTAAAAAAAGTTAAAAGGTAGCTGTTAACTTGAAAACTACCACTACATTACATCGCAAGGTGGAACAGAGCATTTTGAGCTTTGGAGATGTAGAGAGACCGATAAACCAGGCTTACTCAAACGTGTGATGATGAAACAAAAACACATCTCCAGGTATGTTTTTGATGAGGTAACAACATTCCAACATGACTAAAAGCTCACAATAATCAATTCTGTGTAATATAGGACCTTTAATACAGACAGGGGTTAAGTGAAATTGATATTGTTAAAATGCAGATTCTGCAGCAATATAACGGGTTAGTGGCAAATAGGAACAATCAGGTTCAGCATTTGTGAATTTACCTTTTGGGTATCTCTTATGAAAATACAATGCAATCAATGGGAACATCTGGCTCTTGTCCCCATCTGGGATTATCATATCATCACATGCTAGACCACCGATAGGTTGCGTTCATGTTTTTGATATAATCAAAATCTCAGATTCTGGGCAAGGGCCTATGTACCTCTATGGGAGATTTATTGTTTTTGAAAAAAAAAAAAAAAAATCCAAAATGGAAATCCACAAACATTGAACTTTATCATTATTTGTTAGGGATTGAGTCCACAAACCTGCAATATTTACCTCATGTCTTAAAGTCCTTTCAACTGACTACACTCACCATGGCACTGAGGCTGTTGTGTTTAATGTGCTTTTGTTTATTTATACTGACAGAGAAGACGTAGAGCTTCGTGCCAGTTTTTGTTTCATGTGTGGATTGACCAAGTAATTACAGAGATATTATAAACCAGGTCAACAAATCTGCAATCTGACAGTTAAACAGGAAATGCCACCACAGATGTCTGACCTGTCCTCCAGTCCAGCTCAGTTTTACAGTACAGGGATTCTTGGATGTTGTGATGTCACGTAAACCCAACCTATTATCGGGTCCACAGATAGCACGGGTACAACTAAAAGCAGAGGAGCGGGGTGCGTTTTATGAGTGGGATGGGTCTGAAATACCTCGAGAGCTGGGCCGTGCAGGTCAGGCTGGATGGTGTAGATCCCATCCTCTTTGATGCCAAGCCTGTAAATCTCTGCACAGTCTTTGGGGTGCAGCCGCTCTAAAGGAGGGACTTAGGCACAAACAAGGGAGTGCGCTGTCAGTCACGTAGGGTCTACTGGACTGTGATGGAGGATAACTTAATGATGATATGTAAATGATGATGTGATGTTACCTGTGGGAGAGTGCTGTGTGATGCTCTGCAGGAAAAGCAGCAGGTCCTTCTCTCCTTCTCGTCCCACTGCTACACTCTCTGGTAGAATATACAATCACATGACCGTATCAGGGACATCTGATTTATTTGAGTTATCAAAACTACTGTTGGTCTTAGCTTATTAACTTTTGCCAAATGAACAACTCCTTTGATGTTTTCTAGTCAGGTTTTAGACCCCACCACAGCACTGAGACTGCTCTTATCAAGGTGACAAATGACATCCGCCTGAACACTGATGCAGGCAAAGTCTCAGTCTTGATCCTGTTAGATCTGAATGCTGCCTTTGACACTGTCCTTTTGACAGGATCCTCTTACAGAGACTAGAGGACTGGGTGGGCATCTCTGGTACTGCACTAAACTGGTTCAAGTCGAGTACTTTGTTGAAATTGTAAAATGTCTCTCAGATAAAATGGCCCTGACCTTTGGGGTGCCCCAAGGGTCAATCCTGGGACCCCTGTTGTTCTATCTCTACATGCTGCCATTAGGCCAGTTAATACACTGCAATAATATATCCTACCATAACTATGCAGATGACATTCAGATCTGTGTTTCACTGGCAACAGGTGAATATGGAATAGTGGATTTACTGGACCCAACAGATCAGTGTGTGGATGCAA
>JACM01070938.1:0-10286 GCA_000787095.1 Periophthalmodon schlosseri | reverse complement strand
CTGGTTTAGTCCTGGTTTAAAGTTCTGTTATATTTCCTCAGCACTCAGTCCGTGCTCTGTCTCTGCGTGTGATGAAGGAGCTCCTCAAAAACCAACCAGTCAGATTTAAGAACTACGCCGAGCTCACCATCATGAAGACTCTGGAGGCGCACAAGGACTCACACAAGGAGGTACGCCAGATGCCCTCCCTCCCTCTCATATATGCCAGATGCGCTCCCTCTCCAGCATGTGTCTCAGATGCCCCCCCTCTCTCTACTGTGTGTCAGATGCCCTCTCTCTTTTTCTCTCCTGCGTTAGATGTGTGTCAGATGCCCTTTCTCTCTCTCGTATATGTCAAATGTCCTCCCTCTCTCTCTCTCGTATATATCAGATGCCCTTCCTCTCTCTCACAGGTAGTCCGAGCTGCAGAGGAGACTGCTGTTACTCTAGCCTCCTCTCTCGTCCCGGAGCAGTGTTTAAAGGTGTTGTGTCCGATCGTCCAAACGGCGGATTTCCCCGTAAACATGGCAGCCATCAAGATGCAGACGCGAGCCGTGGAGCGGAGCAGCCCTGAGGCCCTGATACTACTACTGCCAGACCTCATACCGGGACTACTTCAGGTACTATTACTGCCACTGCTACTACTAATACTGCTACTACTGCTGCTGTCTGATCTCATACCGGGACTACTACAGAAACTCCTATTACTACTGATACTCCTACGATCACATAGAGCGGGTTAAAACCAACATTTTCAATAGAAAGTGAATTGACGCACAACGGTATCCGGCTAATTCCAATCAGAGAGACAGTCTGTGCAACCATTTAATGTAATGTCTATGAAGTTTTGCAGAGTGGCGCTAAAATCACTAAATCCTGACAGATCAGGCAGTGGACAGGGAGCTGGATGTCGCTGACAACATGTTAAGCACTTTACAAATGCTAATGCTAACTTCTATTAAAACGTTAACAACAAATTAAATTTGTTGTGAAGGTGACCCAGTTATTTTTACATTTAGAATATTTCAGTCAGTGGTGTCATTTAAATATTTAGTAAGCTCCAGTGGTAAGGTGTACCTTTGTAAACACAGAAGTGTCCTTCAGTGAAGTTTTCCTCACGTTTGTAAAGTGTTTAACATGTTGTCAGTGACATCCAGCTCCTTGTCCACTGCCTGATCTGTCAGGATTTAGTGATTTGCTCTCTGATTGGCTCCAATTGGCTCTGTGCACAACGGTATCCGGCTAGTTCCAGAGTCGATGGAGCACACCCATGCTCACTTTCTGTTTGGAATGCGGCAACTAGCTGGATAGGTATGTCCAGAGATATGTCTCATCTGTGGGTTATGACGTGTGTGTTTTGTCTCAGGGTTATGATAACACAGAGAGTAGTGTGAGGAAGGCCAGTGTGTTCTGTCTGGTGTCCATCTACGCTGTGATCGGAGAAGACCTCAAACCATTTCTGTCCCAGCTCACAGGGAGCAAGGTACAATATACTCTATACCCCGTACCACTGTACCTAATAACCCGTACACCCCATACTCTATAGACTATACTCTATACCCCTGTACCACTGTACCTAATAATCCGTACACACTACACCCTATACCCTGTAGACTATACTCTATACCCCACTGCACTGTCCCTTCTCACAGGGGCAAGATTACATTTCTATACACTATACTCTAAATCCTTATAGACTATACACTGCCAAACCCTTTCTTTCACAGGGAGCAAGGTCAATTATCTATACTTCTGTTCCTATATACCCCTGTTTCCATATACCCTGTAGATAGACCCTTTATCCCTCGTCCACAGGGAGCAAGGAATCGTCTGTATGCCCTAAACTCTTGTGCACTGTATTTTTGTTTCTTCTTATGAGTCTTCCTCTCTGTTGTTTCAGATGAAGCTGTTAAACTTGTACATAAAACGAGCCCAGACTACAGCGAGTAACAGCAGCTCCTCCTCTGACATCTCCTCATACTGAATACCACTACTACCACTACAAGTACTACTACTACAAGTACTACCACTACAAGTACTACCACTACAAGTACTACTACTCCAAGTAATACTTCTACAAGTACTACTACTACTAGTACAAGTACTACAAATACTACTACTAAAAGTACTACTACTACTCTTACACACTACTTTCATATGATGTATTTTATTTTGAAACACTGTTGCCAAAACCCCCTTTATTTGAACCACTACATTTTAGATGAGTTTTATTGTGACAGGCTGATTCCCATGAGTCGGAGTAAATACACACCCGCTGTAGTCAGTGAGAGCCTCTCCACGTTCTGCATATGCACTGTGCAGGGCTCCACCGACTGCCCCACCCACTGCCCCACCCACTCCGCCGTCCTCCCACAAACGGACCAAGTATATTTCATTCTCCACCTTTGTCCGGCCGGATTAAACTGTACAGTTCAGTGTGACATGAGCTGAAGAGCCGTGATCTCCTGTTTTAATATAAAGAGTTATTTTGGTCTTAAACGGGGACTTTTATTTCACAAACTCCTGATCTCTGCACATGGCCTTCTTGCTCCTCGGGGCAGAGCTATGCAGTGACCTCGAGCAGAGGTGGTGGGTGAGGGGTCGAGCTGCGTCATGTGGAATCAGCCCCTAAAAGGTCATTATTTTTATCATGGATCTGACAACCATCTTTTAATTTGTAGGTTTTTTTTGTTAAGGGAGAAATAGGCCTGTCACGATAACACATTTGAAGCACAATATATCGCTACAGAGAAATATCGCGGTAAACGATAATATTGAAACTACTTTATGCCACTGACTCAAAGAGGATAGTCCCAGTGAACACATTTTTAAATATACTGCATCATTAGAAGAGAGCTGCAGCAAATGAATATCAGAATGAACTCATAATGAGCCAGAGAAGTTATTTATTCTACAGATCTGAACGTCTTACATAAAAATGGCAAAAATCTCCGCACTTAATATTGAGCCCCAGAATATACTGTCCCAGCTTTCATATGTTGAAGTCGATATAGGGATCATCGTGACGGGCCTAGGGAGAACTAGTTCAACTAATGCTTACTTGAATGACAAACTGAAAAGACTTTTTAGTTTAAACTCCAAACCTTATATTTATTTAACCCTGCGTTTACTCTGCACAATAGTCAAATCATATTTGAACAAAAAATATATAATCTTTCGTATTTTATGAAGCAAAACCGCAAACATTTCATGACTTTTTGGGAGAGAATTTTCCCCATTTTTTTTTTTTTTTTTTTTACAAATGCACTTTTAATCTCATCCAAACCGTCTTCATCTGGACACGACCACCCAATTTGTCGTTTTTATTTTATATATTTAAATCTTGTTATTTTCATGTGTCAAATCCCAAACCCCACACTCCAAATTCCCAAACTTCCCAAAAGTCCCTGTACATTTCATTTAGTCCCATTACATACTGAATACTGCATTATTAGTCTGTTATTATTTTACTGTTTAAAATCACTGCCTCCAGTTTGCACAAACGTGTGGAAGGAAAAAGGCACTTGGGTTTGTTTAAAATCGTGAGTTTTTCTGCCAAATGAAACAAAAATAAGCTGAAATATTAGAAATGTGAATGTTTTTCAGTGGCTAATACATCATCTGTGAAATATAAAACCAGCCAAAATACAACGCAATAAATCCTACTCAAATATAATAAAGTAAAGTCCTGGTTTAGTCCTGGTTTAGTCCTGGTTTAGTCCCTGGTTTAGTCCTCGTTTAGACTTGGCTTAGTCCTTTTTTAGACCCTGGTTAAGTCCCTGGTTTAATTATTAGTTTAGACGCTTGGTTTAGTCCCGGTTTAGATCCTGGGTTAGACCTGGTTTAGATCTAGTTTAAGGTCTGGTTTAATCCCTGGTTTAGTCCCTCATTTAGTCCTGGTTTAGTCCTGGTTTAGTCTTGGTTTAGACCTTGGTTTGGGCCTTGGTTTAGTCCTGGTTTAGTCCTGGTTTAGTCCTGATTTAGTCCTGGTTTAGTCCTGGTTTAGTCCTCACATGCTGAATTTCTTACACTTAAATCGTCAGTATTAAACCTTAAACTACTGAATGTGAACACTGGTAAAACTTCAAAAATGTGAAATTTGAGAATTTGACAATCCAAATTGAACTTAAATGTGAATGTTTTGTGGCAGAATTTTTAGGTGAAAAAGAGACAGACATTTGGATGTAAATAAAGCAATAAATACGACATCATTAATCGACTGTTACTGACTTAAGCCTGGCTTTGTTGTAGAACAGGCCTGGTTTGACTGATCCTGGTTTGACTGATCCTTGGTTTGACTGATCCTGGTTCAGTCTTGTATATTCTGTAGAAGCTTGTGTGTGTGTGTGCCTTCTCTACTAAACTGTCGTGAGTTTGAACCAGGGACTTATTAGAATGTGGAAAATGTATTTAAATAGTTAGAAAATCAAAAGTATCGTGTAACTTTAAACAGAAATGAATGTAAAATGTGATCGCTGCTATTCAACATAATGAGATTTTTGTCCATTTTATTTATTCTCTGATCTATGTTATAATGTTGTTTCCTCATCACAAACAGACCTGGAGTTGTGTTTTCTTTCATTCACACATGTTTAACACACAAACTCTGCATATTTAGGCTGAGTTCTTCTCTCAAACTGAAAATACTCTGTCCCACCTTGTGATGTCATGTGGTAATACGGGAAGTGCGCCACTGTGTTTTTGAACTCCATAAACCTTCACTAGAATCATTTGGATAATTTCAGCGCTGGAATTGGCAGTCTCAACTGAACTAAAGATAAAATGTAACTGTTATCTTGAAAACTACCGCTTCATGACATCACAAGGTGGAACAGAGCATTTTGAGCTTTGGAGATGTAGACTAATAATAAAGGGTTACTCAAACATGTATGAATGAAACAAAACACAATTCCAGGTATGTTTTTGAGGAGGTATAATGTTGAGGAGAACAACATTATAATGGATTAAAGTTCACAAGAGTATAGGACCTTTAAGCAGTCCAGTTGCGTTGGTATTTTAGTTTTAGCAACCTTCTTAGTAAAACTGAGCTTAACTTATCTGTATTTAGTTCTGGTTTGCTTAGCTTAATTTACATATATATTTTTATAATGTGGTTTAGACCTGCTATAGTCCTAGTTTAGTCTTAATTCTAGACCTAACTTAGTCCTGGTTTAGTCCTTATTCTAGATCTCACTTGGTCCTGATTTAGTCCTGGTTTAGTCCTGGTTTAAAACTGTAGTGGACTTAAAATGCATATGACAGCTAAACATTTCGCTTAAACACGGTCACCATAATTATATTTAAGATTTATTTTAAAATATTACCTAGTTTTTGCTAATTTGAGCATTTTTATGAAGTTTATTATGTTACTTCCTGGTTGGACACGGGCAGCAGATGTTACATACGTAGAGGTAATTCCATAACTGTTACCTAGCAACCATAATGTAAACAAGGGCCAAGACTTGTCTAAACCACACCATAGTTATGATTAGACTAGTTTTCTGTGTTGATGGCACAGGCAGAGGGATTCTGTTTTACAACTCAGCGCTACTTTCTGTATTTTTGTACTTTTCTTTTAAACTTTTCTTCACAACCTGCCACTTAACTGATGTAAAACTATGATAAACATTTACCAAATACTTAATGATTCGAAAAATGTGACACCTGTCGTATGCAGTTTAAATTTAACCCCGATGTAAACATTACTAGTCCATCTTACATTTTCATGGCACATCCAAACGTTACAATAACTTGGTTCACATCTATCTTAAATTTAAAGCTTTATTCTGTAACTTTACTAATCTGAGCATTAGTCAGAGTCCCTGGTTCAGACTCTTCGTGTTAAAATAAGATTTGATCTGACTGTACATAAGCTTGTTTCTGTGTTACGGTGTTGTGTTAAAGTGCATGGCTCACATTTGTACCACTGCAGTCCTTATGTCTGTACAGAACTCACTATTTACTGTTTGTTCTTTAATAAACTGGAATCTGCTGTCAAACTATGAACTGATCGGGGGCTTTTATTTTGAATCACGTTTCAATTGTTTTTATTTGTTTAAGTCTTGGTTTAGTCCTAGTTCAGTCCTGGTTTAGTCTTAGTTCAGTCTAGTTCTATTTGGCATCTAGCAGTAAATGTCAAATAGACTAACACAACCGTGAAACCCAAACCAAAAGTCTGGATTTTTTTGCAAAACAATATATGTATTTTCGTGTTTTCTATGAAGCTAAATATCACTTATAATTCATGTGGCCATAAAGAGTCCTCGTGCTCTGTGTCTGGATAAAGTTCTAAAAATCCTCCTTTAAGCGTTCAAATGTGTGGAATTTTTATGTAATACACGCTTACGTCTTTAGGGATGAGAAAATATTTTTATGAAACCTAAAGGAAATTGTAAAAATACTGTAAAACGTGTTTATTTCTGACCTGACGTCAAAGTGTGATACGCAGCAGACGGTATGATCAATGTGTCCACCAGAGGACGCTTTACACCATCTTTCACGTGACGCGTCTTAATTTTAATTTTAAATATTTTATTTTTTAAAGTTAAATACTAATGTTGGATAATATTAATAATACAATTTACATTATTATTTATTTCAGTACATTTTGGTACTGGTTTAATTTAGATTTTTGCCATAAAATCATTTGGTTCAGTCTTGGTTTAGACCTGGTTTAGTCCTGCTGTAGTCCTGGTTCAGACATGGTTCAGTCTTGATCCAGACCTGGTTCAGTTCTAGTTCAGCCCTAGTTTAGTCCTGGTTTAGACCTGGTTTAGTCCTGATTTGGTCCCTGGTTTAGTCCTGGTTTAGTTTTGGTTGAGTCCTGGTGCAGTCCTGGTTTAGTCCTTGTTCAATCTTGGTTCAGTCCTGGTTCAGTTCTGGTTCAGACCTGGTTTAGTCCTAGTTCAGTCCTGTTTTAGTCCTCGTTTTGACCTGGTTTAGTCCTATTTTAGTCCTGGTCCAGACCTGGTCCAGTCCTGATTTAGTCCTGGTTTAGTCCCTGATTCAGACCTGGTTTAGTCCTGGTTTAGTCCTGGTTCAGTCCTGGTTCAGACCTGGTTCAGTCCTGGTTCAGACCTGGTTCAGTCCTGGTTCAGACCTGGTTCAGTCCTGGTTCAGACCTGGTTCAGTCCTGGTTCAGTCCTGGTTCAGACCTGGTTCAGTCCTGGTTTAGTCCTGGTTCAGTCCAGTCTCTGGGGCCTCTCCATCTGTTCTCGTTTAAATGTTGTTCTGATGATTTATGATGGGACCCCGACCTCAGGACCCGAGCCAAGTCCGAGGAGACCGGGATCATAACCAGACTTTAATGGGTCTTAATACGGACTAAACACACCGGAAACACAGAGAGGTGAATAACAGAAGGGCAACGCCGTGGAGGGCTGTGATCCGGGTCTGAACCAGGACCAACCCAAGACTAAAACCAGGGACTAAGACAGGACTAAACAAGGTTAAACCAGGGCAGCATGGTGGCTGAGTGGCTGGCACTTTGCCTCACAGCAAGAAGGTTCTGGGTTAGACTCCCAGTCCTCTCTGTGCAGTTTGCATGTTCTCCCCGTGTCTGTTTGTTACTAAAATACTTATACTACTAACACTACTACTGTTGATACTGCACTGCTCCTGCATTAGTCTGATACAGCACTTTTCCAGATGCTTTACAATACAGTCAAAGCTCATTCATAACACTAAAGCCAACACTAACATACTGCCACAGCTGCCCTGGGACAGACTGACAGAAGACGCATATACACACACACACACACACACAGACACACACACACACACACACAGACACACACACACACACACACAGACACACACACACACACACACAGACACACACACACACACACACAGACACACACACACACACACACAGACACACACACACACACACACAGACACACACACACACACACACAGACACACACACACACACACACAGACACACACACACACACACACAGACACACACACACACACACACAGACACACACACACACACACACAAAAACACACACGCGCGCACACACACACACACACACACCTCACACACACACACGCATACACACACACATACACACATACATACATACACACATACACACATATACCACATACACACGCACACACACAAATACAGACACACATGCACACACACACACACAAATACAGACACGCACGTACACACACACACACACACACACACATACTCTCTTATACTCACTGATATTTTGACATCATTTTGTGAGTCTATTTTGACCTGGAGGAAGATTCACACACACACATACATACACACACACACACACACACACATACACACATACATACATACACACATACACACATATACCACATACACACGCACACACACAAATACAGACACACATGCACACACACACACACAAATACAGACACGCACGTACACACACATACACACACACACACATACTCTCTTATACTCACTGATATTTTGACATCATTTTGTGAGTCTATTTTGACCTGGAGGAAGATTCATTTTTTTCATCAGAACAAAGAGTTTTGGTTTAACGATTCTGTTTTCTCACAAAATGGACGCTCTTAAATCCAACAGAGAAACTGAAATATTTATGTCCATGTTTGTGTGAAGGATACAATATGAATCTGTGAAGCAGCAGAGTGGTTAGCCCCATGGTAAGTCCTGGTTTAGTCCTGGTTCAGTCCCCTGGTTTAGTCCTGGTTCAGTCCTAGTTTAGTCCTGGTTTAGTCCTGGTTTAGTTCCTGATTAGATTTGGACATAAATATTACAGAATCATTAGTTTGGTTTGAGTTTCATCAGGTTCAGGCTTGGGCTTGTGTAAAAAAAAAAAGGTGCACTTGTTTTAATCACATGAGTTTGGTCCAAAGACACATTTTATTCATGATTTTAATTCATGATTTATGAAAAAGAACAAAGTGAACGCGCCTCGAGCCACACACACAGAACAGAACAGGACACAGATATGAACAGGTTTCATCAGAAAATATCTACTATTTATATCAACAAAACCAGGACTAAACCAGGACCAAACCAGGACCAAACCAGGACTGAACCAGGACTAAACCAGGACTAAACCAAGACTAGACCAGGACTGAACCAGGACTAAACCAGGACTAAACCAAGACTAGACCAGGACTGAACCAGGACTAAACCAGGACTAAACCAAGACTAGACCAGGACTGAACCAGGACTAAACCAGGACTAAACCAAGACTAGACCAGGACTGAACCAGGACTAAACCAGGACTAAACCAAGACTAGACCAGGACTGAACCAGGACTAAACCAGGACTAAACCAAGACTAGACCAGGACTGAACCAGGACTAAACCAGGACTAAACCAAGACTAGACCAGGACTGAACCAGGACTAAACCAGGACTAAACCAAGACTAGACCAGGACTGAACCAGGACTAAACCAGGACTAAACCAAGACTAGACCAGGACTGAACCAGGACTAAACCAGGACTAAACCAAGACTAGACCAGGACAAAACCAGACTGAACCAGGACCAAAGGAGGATTAATAAAGCACATCAGGACTAAACCAGAACTAAACTAGGGACTAAACCAGGTCTCAACCCGGTCTCAACCAGGACTAAACCAGGACTAAAACCTGGGCTAATCCCAGCCTAAACCCGTTCTAAACCCAGGCCTCTGATTGGCAGGTTGAGTGACAGCAGCATCTGTGTTATTCCCAGAGTCACATGACCGGAGCCTGTCACATGACCGCGGGGGGCCAAGGGCATCGTGGGTAACGCGGTCCGTCAGAGCGCATGCTAACGAGCCACGCGCTAATTTAATCTACATCAGAAAACACAACACCATCAATCATTTTAGGGACAGAGAGATGACAGGAGAGAGGGAGGGAGGAGAGAGGAGAGAGAGGGGAAATGACAGGGAGAAAAAAGAGGGAGAGGAGAGAGTAGAGAAAGAGAGATACAGAGACAGAAGAGAGGGGAGAGGAAAGAGGGAAGGAGGAGAGGAGAGGGGGGAGAGCGGGAGAAGAGAGGAAAGTGGAGGATAGGAGAGAGAGGTGAGGTGACAGGAGACAGGAAGAGAAGACTGAGAGAGAGAGGGAGGTGAGAGAAGAGAGAGAGGGAACATGAAAGGAGTAAGAGGGGGAGAAAAGAGAGGGGAGGAGAGGAAAAAAGACATAGAAAAGGTAATGAGGAGAGGAGAGAGGAGGGGTTGGTTTAGTCCTGATTTACACCCTGGTTCAAACCTAGTTTAGTCCTGTCTAGCTTTGAAAACTGCTGTTCTGCTGTTCTTGATGCCACGATACTGAACAATTA
>JACM01013766.1:0-10748 GCA_000787095.1 Periophthalmodon schlosseri | reverse complement strand
TGCACTCTTCAGAAGCAGGAAGCAATCAGAATGTCATGCATTTCCACTGAGCCTGTGGTTGAGGACTCCTGACTATAAATCCAGTACTTTAATATTATTATAGTTTAATCATAGTTCAAAAACTGGATACATTTTGGCTTCACCCACAATTGTATAAAGAGGTGGAGTGAATGAATAATGCACGAAATTGTAAAGCGACTTTGAGCATCTGGAAAAGCTATGTAAGACTAATGCTTTATTATTATTATTAAGTGAGTGTGATGTCACCCATAGCGCTCGGCTCCAGCCAAATGAAGCCAGTCGAGGCCAGCAGCTATAGCTATAGTTCTATATTTGGAAATCTGAGTGCGTGTATCATAGCAACCAAAGAGCTAATCAGTAGCAAGGGTGTTGAAGTGGTTTTGCTATTTCATGTAACGAAATAACAAAATAAAAACCCCAGGATCATGTAGAGCGGTTTAATACGAACATTTGAAGACCAAAATGACGAGCCCGACTGCAGCGTTACAGTGAGAGGGGCCACCATTTTTTCAATAGAAAGTGAATTGGAGCCGGAGCTGATGGAGCCGAATCGCGCCCATGCTCACGTCCTATTTGGAATGTGGCGGCGACTCCCTCCCATACATTATTAACCCTTCTTTATTCCCGTTTTCCTGCTCAAGGTGAGAGAGGGTACCCCGGCCCCCCTGGTCTCCCTGGTGTGGCCCCTCCCTCGCTGCTTGTGGACAAGGGAGACTACGGAAACCCCGGCGTCAGCGGTTTACCTGGATTCACTGGACCCAGAGGTAACTAGATACTCAGTTTAGTAAGTATCGATACTAAAAAAGTCACATCAACAGGATAGAAATGAACCTTTTCTGAATAGCTTTAAAATGATCTTGAGCTGTATCAGAACAAGTACAAGACCACATAGACTAGTATACGTCTAGTATGGAACCTACCTGGACGACTGACTGTTTACACAGATATAACTCCACATGGTAATATAAAAGAAAGTGACATGATTTAATATTGATCGAAATCGAGTTTTAAGTTTTAATATCGTAACAACTTGTAGTAGTTACAATAAAGTTCAGTTTAATCCAATCAATTGGACTTCCAATGAACCACATTGGAAGTGTGATTTAACCTGCTTTAGATGATGTTTTAGAATTTTATAGACATGTAAGAGGCTAACCCTTGAATATTTTTCCAGGTGACAAAGGTCTGCCGGGTCTGCCTGGTCGTCAGGGTCTACCTGGACTTCCTGGTTTTGCGGAGCAGAGTAAGGGTCTTCCCGGAGTTCCTGGTCTTCCTGGGATACCGGGAACACCAGGTTTCCCCGGACCCAAGGGAGAGGCTGGCATTAACGGCTTTCCTGGTGTAGCTGGACCGAGGGTAAGACTGCAGTGCCAGAGAAAATTATGAACCAATATGTTGTGTGACAAAAAATATACAGGGGAATTGTGTTAAAGCTAAAGCTAAACCATTGTTGCTTTCCTAGGGTGATGATGGTGCTTCCGGTTTGCCTGGTAATCCTGGAGAGCCTGGTCGCTCCGGTGCTAAAGGTTGGTTCAATACACAGATTAGTACTATTTAAGGCCTGGGTTAGTCCTGGTTTAGACTTGGTTTAGTCTTGGTTTGGTCCAGGTTTAGTTCTGGTTTAGTCCTGGTTTTTAGTCCTGCCTCAGTCCTGGTTTAGTTCTAGTTTAGATCCAGTTCTGTGCTTGTGTGGACTTGGGTTAGACTAGTCAAGCCCCTAAATGGAGATTACAAAGTTGTAATTATTTTGAATTTGATTCTCAACCAAAAACTTGCAACCTCTTTTTGATGTTCGCACATAAAAATGTAATCTTAAGTAAACTGATGTGCATACAATCCAGTAAACAGTAAGTGAACTTTATTTAAATAGCCCCTTTACAACCCCCAGCAATGTAATCATAAAATAAGTCAACTAAGGCTTTTTGTTCATTTTTTACTAGACAAAATCACCAGTTAAGATGATAAAAAAATATTCTCATTGTTCCTCTACATTTCCTCTATCTCTCAGGTCTCCCCGGAGATTCTTTTGGTGGTTACCCGGGAGGCCCTGGAACCAAAGGACTGCCTGGAGACTCAGGCTACCCAGGTCAGACACATTTCAACGTACACAACTGAGAACACTGCAAAAATAACATCTCGCTGCAGTACAACCGTCTTAAATGCAAAATATGAATCTTGATTTAAGTAGTTTTGACACGGTTTGATTTCATTGGTTTAATGATCTAGATAATTT
Source organism: Periophthalmodon schlosseri (assembly GCA_000787095.1). Taxonomy (NCBI): domain Eukaryota; kingdom Metazoa; phylum Chordata; class Actinopteri; order Gobiiformes; family Gobiidae; genus Periophthalmodon; species Periophthalmodon schlosseri. The sequence continues at coordinate 8,494 of JACM01013766.1, read as the reverse complement.
GACTTGTGCAATGGCAAACTGATTTCAAGATTTAAATTGAGCTTGAGATTCAAAAATAAACCTACCAATAGGGTAAGAAAATTGCACCTACACCATAATATATAAATACATTTCCTTGAAATAAGAACCATTGTAATGAAATCTTCTTGAAATAGGTAAAATAATCTAAGTCCAGCCAGTAAAGAAATCTAAACAAATGAAATAAATAGTCTAAGAGAGTTTAAGTCATTTTAATGTTTAATATATCTTTTTGATGATTGATAATCCAATATTCCATGTGTTTTGCTTGTGTTTTTAGGAGGCCGTGGACTGGATGGAGCTCGTGGAGATGATGGGTTTCCAGGAAGTCCAGGATTCTCTGGACCCAAGGGTCAGCCTGGAGAACCTGGGCGCCCCGGAATAACAGGTGAAAATATGAATGCAGTCAGTGCCACAGCTGCTGCGCCATAGATCTGCGCCGAAAGAGATACTGCGAAAACTAAACTAAATGTCTAGAGAGAAATAATCTGTCGAAGAATTCAGCTCATCTTTTTATTTATTTTTGTTAAAAATTGCACTCTATTGTATAAAAAAGCTGGTAACACTTTATAATAACTACACCTTAATTAGCCTTAATAAAACTTCACAAGTACTTAAAGCCACAGTATGTAACATAGACAAACATAAAAGCTTTTGTTATGTTGTTTTATTTTTATTGCACTGAAAAATGTAGAAAAACATGTGTTCTTGCATCTCCACAAACCTGACTCTTATTTGGCCTGGAGGAGGGCTTCCAAAGGAACATTTCAACAACAACAACAGGTTGTTCCCATGGAAATGTTTCTTTGGCTGTCTTCCACAGTATGGCATAAAACTTATCTATCTCCATGGAGAATGTTCCGTAGTATGGTTTTAACTTTCTATTTCCATGAAATCAAGCAGGTGACTTGCCACCCCCAGAAAGTTACATACTGTACCTTTAATTCATAATGAACAAATCGTTTATTAAGAATGATTCAGGCTTATAGTAACTACTTAATTTGTGTGGTCTTTAAATAGTTATGAAGTACCAAGCCTTTTTCTTAGTTTCAAAATTAGGCCTGTCACAATAATTGCTTTATTTACTTCAATAATTGTTAGATGTTAAATTTATAGTGAATCACTCCAGACTCATGTTGTCATTTTCTGTAGGTTCCCCTGGTTTTCCCGGACCCAAGGGTCTTCAGGGATACCCAGGACCGAGAGGCTCAGACGGGTTACCTGGAAGTCCAGGTGGGCCTGGAGGACCTGGAGCTAAAGGTAAACAATTCAATTCAAGTTTATTTCTTTATTGGCAGATTTACTACAACTTCAGTCAGCCAAATTGCTTCACAGAACATACAATTTCTATGGCAATCAGAGGTGGGCAGAGCAGCCAAAAGTAAGAGTAACGTTTCTTCAGTGTAATATTACTCAAGTAGAAGTACAAAGTAGTGGTCAAAGAAATTACTACTCAAGTAAAAGTAACTTAAAGAGGGTGTATCTTGCAAAATTGACTTTTCAACATTGTTCCCTCCTCAAAATCATTGTTCCTTCCTCAAAAACATTGTTCCCTCCTCAAAATTATTGTTCCCTCCTCAAAATCATTGTTCCTTCCTCAAAAACATTGTTCCCTCCTCAAAATTATTGTTCCCTCCTCAAAATCATTGTTCCTTCCTCAAAAACATGCCTGAAGAGGTTTTAGATGTCATCCATGCATGTTAGAGTATTTTAGTGATCTCTCCTGGGCCCTATACGAACCCTTCTTACGATTAGCTGTAAGATTCTGTGCAATGCTCAGCTCAAAGCCTACGTCACCCACGCTCCCACATGACAATTGTCCATAAATATACAAAAACACGATACAAAACAATACACTACAACAACTTGACAAACCTGATGCGATGTGCAGTAGTTTCATTAGCAGGATACACGCTGATTGTGTTGTGGTAGCGCTCTGAAGGGGGAGTGACTTAGCACAGGGAGCAAAGGGAGGAGAGATTCAGAGCGTCAGAAACGAAAATCTGGTGTTTTCAAATGACAGACACAAAAATGAGACAAACTAAATCATATCTGAAGGAGCGGTGCAAGAAACACAAATGTTCAAATCATTTCATATTGTCAACGTAAAGCTTTTGTTACTTGACGACTTACTCACAGTGGGAAGAGTAACTAAAACTTTTACTCAAGTAAGAGGACTGTTACACTGTACAATATACTACTCAAGTAGGAGTAAAACTACGCTGCAAGAAAAATACTCTGAAAAGTACAATTTTTTAAAGTTAATGTAATGTGAGTTGATGTAACTGAGTACTACCTGCCCCTGGTGCCAGTGGGTAATTGCGATTTGATCACGATTCATGTAAACTTAGTATCTTAATGTTGCCTTGAACTGGTAACTGAAGTCATCCGCTTCTTCTTAAATTTCATACTTCATTGCAACTGGTTAAATCTCCCTGTCAGTCACTGAGAGTATTGCTGAGGCTGACCAACAGGAAGAGTGGACGGGAAGAAGTTTGAGCATAGGGCTGCATTCAAGATAAAACGAGTGAATCACAATATGTCCATTTTACCAAAATAGCAGATTTTCACAAGAATGAGATCACAGATTGATTTTTATTACCATATTAACCAGGGCTGTAGACCTTTAGTTGGTCGATAGTGTCTTAGTCAATCAAAATTAGTATTAGTTATTTTATTTAGATTATAAGGATTTATATGGAACAGCAGCAGGAAGGAGAAGTGAGTGAGTGAGCTGAAGATTTGGTATTTTTTGGTATTTATAAAGAGGCAGATTAAACTCATGATTCACAACTTGAATCTGTCTTTATATAAATACATTGTTTCCTAGTAGTTTTTTCTGCGTAAATAGTTGTTTTACATGAACTGCAGGTGTGGTCTTGTGAGTGCAGTTTGGGTCAGATACACAGAGATACGTAATAGTTTTGAGCGCTTTTGCCACGCCCCCTTTTTAGTTGAACAATCGATAGGCAGGACATGTCTTTAGTCGACCAAGAATTACTTTAGTCGACAACAGTGCTAATATTGATCAGCTCTACATACAAAAAAAATCTATAATTATAATTGAAAACTATCCAATACTTACTTACTTATTTCTTACTACTTATTTCTGTGTTTTAGGTTTGCCTGGTTCCCCTGGTTTGGACGGACTCAACGGACTCCCAGGACCTAAAGGACTTTCGGGAACGCCAGGTAACTGTCCCAAAATAAAAATGCCAAAACTAAAACTGTGTTTGTTTAGTGCATATGACTTATAGTTTAGACCACACACCACAATGTTGCCTAGTTTTCTGTAGTTTGCCAATTTTAGTTTAGAATTTTACTTCCTGGTTGGACACGGGCAGCAGATGTGACATAGATAATTCCATAATTGTTACTTATCAACCATAATGTTAACAAGGGCCAGAGCTGGTCTAAATTACACAATAGTTATGATTTCACAAATAAAAATACATGACAGCGCTTTGATGGGTAATAAATGTGTTGCTTGAGCATATATTGTCTCTGCATTTTGAATGGAATCTTGTGCATTCGTGACATAGATAGAGGTATTTCTTTTTAGAACTCAGCACTACCTACTGTAGATTTAACTTAATTTGACATTTGACTGATGTAATACTGTGATACATTTTCTGAGCTACTGGCTTGGTGGTAGTAGAGTGTTTGTCCACTGACCCGAGGGTTGACGGTCATTGGTTAATTGGTCAGATCCAGTGACCCACAGGTTGGCGGTGTGATTCCAACTCCCACAGATGAATGTTGGCGTTGTGTCCTTGGGCAAGACACTTAACCCACCTTGCCCCCAGTGTCTGCGTACACCGGTGTATGAATGTGTGTGTGAATGGGTGAGTGGTTCCTTGATGTAAAGCGCTGGTTTGCCTTGGAGGTGGAAAAGCTCTATATAAAAATGTGACCATTTACCACACCGTACCTACCATACCAATAATGAATTGTCTTTTTTTCAGGTACAAGCTTAGGTGGTCGTCCTGGATCTCCAGGTATCCCCGGATTGAAGGGAGAAAGAGGCGTGTCTTTCCCAGGAATTCCAGGATTCAATGGGGCTAAAGGAGAAAGAGGAGCACCAGGTAACACAGAAATTAGGTTTATTACTCTACTAACTGTACTGTCAGTGGTTCCCAACGTTGTGCCTCAAGTACCCGTCCACAAATACATCTTTTATTGTCAATTATTTCAAAGGTTTGGACACACTTTTTCCATTTATGTGTCTTCTTTATTTCTATTATAGTTTGCGTTTTAGATTCTCACTGGAGGCATTAACACTCAAAACTTGTTTTAGATTAAAAAGATTAAAAAATAGCCACCCTTTGCTTTGACATGGCACCTCTGAAGTGAAAACCATTTCAGGAGACTTCACCAAGAAACTCATTGAGAGAAGGCCAAGGGTTTGCAGCTCTGTCAACAAAGAAAAGGGTGGACATTTTAATATATAAATATAAAAAATATTCAGTTGAGTTATTTAGCCTTTTTTCTTTACTAGATAATTCCATAGTAGTAAACATAATATCAACGTAGTAAACAGTAGAAAACATCAAGAAAAAACAAACATTAAATAAGAGGGTGTGTCCAGACTTTTGACTAGTGTATTTTTGTTTTAATTTATAATGACACCTGGAGTCTTTTAACAAAAATATTCCTAAGGATGTAAAATGTTCAAATACTGTGTCTCTTTTCTTTTTTTTCTTAATGTTATTCCTCTGGTTGGGAAACAGCTATTATACAATGTGCTACAAATAGTTTAAAGAGTTGTTTCTTGGTTTATTCTTTATATTTTGTAGTTAATGTAAATCTAACCCCTATGCTCTATATAAAATGGGATAATTACGGTGTTTTTTTGTTTTTGTTTTTTTTTTATAATAGGTGGTCCCGGACTGCCAGGTTTCCCCGGTCGCCCTGGTCCTCCTGGTCCCACTCCTCTGGTCGGTGCCGTGGGTCCACTCGGAGATCCTGGTCTGCCTGGTTTGGACGGAGAATACGGTAAGAAATATTTAGAAAACTCATATATATATATATTGTTTTGCATTTATACTAGGTTAGTCAATGATAGTCCTCTCTTCCAGGTTTCCAGGGCCCCACTGGTCCTCCTGGCCCCCCTGGCCCGGGCACCTCTCAGGGGGATAGAGGCGATTCCGGTCTCCCTGGCTTCCCTGGAACTCCAGGACCGAAAGGAGAGCCTGGTTTTAATGGAGGGCCTGGTGCCCCTGGTAGTTCTGGGTTCAAAGGTAAGAAGAACATAACTTAATTAGCCTTAATAAAACATGGGTGACAGCCCAGTTGAGTGTTTGTCCACTGATCCTAAGCTTGACGGTTCGAATCTCAATCTCGACATAAAAATCATCCACATCCACTGACCCACAGGTTGGCGGTGCGATTCAAGCTCCCACAGATGAATGTTGTGCCCTTGGGCAAGACACTTAACCCTCCTTGCCCCCAGTGTCTATGTACACTGGTGTATGAATGTGTGTGTGAATGGGTGAGCGGTTCCTTGATGTAAAACGCTTTGAGTGCCTTGAAGGTGAAAAAGGGCTATATAAAAATGTGACTATTTACCATTTACCAACAAAGACTTAATTAATAATAAACAAATACTTTATTAAGAATGACTTAGGCTTAGTAACTACTTAATGAAGGGGTTAGGAGTTTAATTAAGTAGTTACTAATCCTGAATCATTCTTGATAAACTATTTGTTCATTATGAATTAAGTCTCTGTTCATGCTTTATTAAGGCTGTTAAAAGTGTAGTTATTATAAAGTGTTACCCATTTTCCAATAAAACAAGAAATTTCTTAGCAGCATGTTGAAAATAAGTGGTCAATAAAAGAACGTTGGAACATTTTAATGTGTTTTTTAGGAGAGAGAGGTGAGCCTGGATTCAGCGGTGGCCCTGGTCGGAAAGGATTTCCTGGAGATCCTGGATTTTACGGAGGGAAAGGAGCAAAAGGATTTAGAGGTAAGGCACATTAGGTAAAATCCTCCAGCTAAGGTAGTCCTGACCAAGACTAGCTCAAGATCTGGAGAAGGGTCCCACTGCTCCTGACAGATTGCCCTATGGAGAAAATAAAGTATACCATAACCTTGGTGTAAAACCTGTATAAACTTTGATACACCCAGATTTATAAATGAAGAAGAAGAAAAAAAAATCTGTATTGTATTGAAAAAAAATCTTAGAATCTACTAATGCTTTCAACAATATGTGGCTCTAAAATACTTTCTCTTTTGCTCTTGCTTAGGTCCCCCTGGTCGTAAGGGACCCCCCGGTTTCACCCTCCCAGGACCCCCTCCCGGTCGGCTCCAGTATGGAGACATGGGCGTGGCTGGAGAGACCGGAGGTTCTGGAATACCTGGCGAGCCTGGTCAGCCTGGCATGCCCGGACGCCCAGGTAAAGGATCGACCCAGTGATGTCGTTTTAGTGACAGGTTTAGCCGTGGTTTGGTCCTGGGTTGGATCTAGTCTAGTTTTGGTTCAGTCTGGCTTTAAACCTTATTGTTTTAGACTTGTTCTCTGCTAAAGGCTCGATTCACGCTGCCTTCCCTACATATTATTGTTAGTTTACATAGGAAATTGCCAGATAAAGTCCTGAATCAGTCCTAGTTCAGACCTGTTTTAGACCCTGAGTTGTTCTGTTTTAGACTTGGTTTGGTCCCAGTTTAGTCTTGCTTCAAACCTAGTTTATTCCCAGACTAGAACTGGTTTAGTCCGTTTTTAACCTGCTTTAGTCCTGGTGGTTACAAAGGGAAATATCTGAGGTGATACTTAGTGGGAAAAGTTATAAAGTCATTTCCTTCATCTGCACCCTTTTTGTTTATGGTAAAACATCACCCTGACTCCTCTTGTCTTAGGTTCGAAGGGGCGCCCCGGTTCCGTGGGGAGACTGGGCAGACCTGGGTCTCCTGGTCCCCCTGGTTTCCTCGGTGACGCTGGACCTCCTGGATTCCCTGGACCAACTGGAGAGCAAGGTCAGTAAAAAAAAAAAAAGTTAACATTCATATTCAGCCTTGCATCATGTTGTTTTTAAAGATGCACTGTATGATTTTATGATGGAGCGTTCACTACCTATTTGTCTCCATGGAGATGGTATTGCTTTCCAGGAAATGTTCCACAGTATGTCATTAACATTTCTGTTTTGAATATATTCAGTTACAGGTGCTTTTATTTCTCCAGCTCCTGTGAGCCGAGTCATCTCTCCACAGATCTGAGCTGTTGCTTGTCTCTATGGATATATATGTTTAATGCCATACTGAAGAACATTCCAGGCAATAATGCAATAATGACTCCATGGAGACAACCTGGTCATAGCCCCTCCACTAGAAAAGTTTCCTTTAAAATGAGCTTGTTGGCCATGCATAAAAAAATGAATTAAGAAATAGATGTCTGTCAGTAAACGCTGCTCTCATCAGGTTTCCCCGGAGCTGCTGGACGTCCCGGACCCCCCGGAGCAGTGGGCCGTAGTTACAGTATCGGGTACACGATGGTGAAGCACAGCCAGAACTCCCAGATCCCCATGTGTCCCCAGGGCATGGCCAAACTGTGGGACGGCTACAGTCTGCTTTATGTGGAGGGGCAGGAGAAGGCACACAACCAGGATCTAGGTATGAAACATAAAAGCAACAGCAAACCACATACACACATTTTAAACTTTTAAATACATTTCAGGTACATTCTTTTATTTGCTAATAAAATAATTAAAAATCATTTTAAATCTACCAAATCACAAAATGTTTTACTTGACCCTTGCCAGATTGTTATGTGTAGCCCTCTGAACTGAGTTCTACACATTTATTAATCAGGAACGGCTCTCGTTGAAAATGACCGGGACCTCGATCGGAGCGTTCAAACTAATTCTTCACACTGGTCGAAGCATCACAGCACCTGAACAAGCTGAAAAATCTAACTTTTGTTAAATCAGTTGAGAGAAAAGCAGATTTATCTTCCCTGTCCACAAATGCACAAAGTGTTTCCCTCTGCACTTTTTCACAAACAAAATAGTCCATCTTTTTGCTAAAATAGGCGCCTGTTGGCGTTGCCATGTTTGTTTTATTATAATATTTTTATAATAGAATATTTTACACCTCAACTGACCTCCATTTGATAAATAAAGACTCTCTCCTTAACCTCTCTCCTCAGGTCAGCCGGGCTCGTGTCTCCCTCGCTTCAGCACCATCCCGTTCCTGTACTGCTCTCCAAACGAGGTGTGTTATTACGCCAGCCGCAACGACAAGTCCTACTGGCTCTCCACCACTGCCCCCATCCCAATGATGCCTGTGGCTGAAGACCAGATACGGCCCTACATCAGCAGGTAAACTGTGAAGAAAGAAGAGACATAAACTAATAATTATGTATTTATTCAAGCTTTATTTAGCCAGGATAGTGCCTCAGAGAAATATTTTTAACCACACATTTACCTATTATACATTGATTATTAGATATACTGTTCAATTTGGACTTTGATATTTTATT
>KN477969.1:4948-33193 GCA_000787095.1 Periophthalmodon schlosseri | reverse complement strand
GGATGTGTTTGAGGTTCATTACTGACCTCTTGTGGCAAACATTGGTATACATTGTTTGGTATAGAACTCAATATAAACTCTTAAATCTTGAAAATGCACTGTCTGTCAGTAAACACATGTATGACAAAGATTTATTTAACTGAGGTGAAACTAAAATTGTAAATCATAATGGCATCTCCAACCAAAAATAAACTCACCGTCTAAAGACTCGCTCTGGCTGTCACAATAAAAAATTCAACAGGGTTAAACTGTGCAGAGCTCTGCCAATACGGTGCGATAGTAAAATGCCCACAGTTCTTGGACAACACTTTCTATACAAACACACAGAGAAAAAGATACCTAATCATTTGCTCTTTCTATTGACCTCTCCAGAGCGGGGTCGATGGGATAAAAAAGCCAGGAGGAACAAGCAGTTAGCTGACCGGCTGCAGTGGAACAGCCCAAGCAAGTCAGAGGCCGCTTTTCACCAGATTGCTGAGATTTCCCAAGGTTACATCAGCCCTACGCCGACAGACTGGTGAGAGTGGTAGAGCCTCACCTGGGAAAATCCAATCATTATCAAAGGAGCTTGGGAAGTATTCAGAGAGGGTTCATATACTTGCCCCGTCAACGCTTTTTTAGAGTGAAATATTGACTTCATCACGGAAATAAGAGGAAAAGACCACATGCTGAATTTCTGCTTGGCGAAGGCAGTGTGTTAAAATAGTCAACAAATGGACGCAACAGCTTTTCGGCACTTCAGTATTTATGCCAAGAGGGAAAAACTGCCATTATTTTTTGGCAGTTTGGGCAAGGATATTTTTGTCTAAACTAAAGAACAAGACTGATTTCAGCAAGAGTGTGAACTTTGAAACTCGGTCAATGAATAAGTAAGTAGACACATTCCATAGAGATGCGTGGAGCCTGTCCCAGCGACTCTGAGAACATATGACGGTGTATGATCTGGGCAGTGATTAGCTGAAGACACAATTTTTTGCAAGTTCTTTTTGAATAGAACAAATTAATCAAGGAGCTATTAATATCAAGCACTTGGTAACAATGATGGTAATAGTAATGACTGTAGACCACAGGGAAGGCACTTTGCAATTAAAGATGCACTATGTAACTTTTCTGGTTCGGAGTACGCCATTTGCTCATCTCCATGGCGATATGTTTGCCTAGAATATTCCACAGTATGGCATTAAACGTGTCTATCCTGCAATCGTTTAACTGCAGATACGTTATTGCTCAAAAACCTTGAAAAACGTGGATTCTTACTGCGATCTGGCTCGCCCCTCCGCAGATCTGGAAAGAGGGCTTTGAGTGGTTTTGCTTCACAACAATGGAATACACTCCAAGAAAAAGCAAAAGTGGATGCTTTGGTGACAATCGCGAAACAAAACATACAAAAAAACATAACTCCAAGGAAAAGCAAAAGCGGATGCTTTGGTGACAATCGCGAAACAAAACATACAAAAAACCATAAAAATGTAATAATCTGGTAACAAACTTTTATACACAGACCTGCACCTGTTTAATGTTTTATATGGACTTGTTTATTTTGTCTGTTTTTCTGCTTGTACTGTATTTTAAACAGGGGACCCATGAAAAGAGAGCCCAAGTGCTCTCATTGGGTTCCCCTGCATAAATAAAGATAAAGAAAGAAAAGAAAGAAAGATCTGACTCGTAACTTGGCCCGGTGGTGTCACCTGCATTATCGCCATGGTGACACCGTCATACTGTGGAACAGTGTTGGAACAGTTACATAGTGCACATTAAAGAAGCCATTTTATGTGAATATTTTGAGTTACATGTATTTATTGTAATTGTGTGTGTTTGTTTTACAGTAACTCAAACCAGAAGTTCTGAATCTAAAGCTACAGTGATAATAATGTGCCCCATTTTATTCTGGAGCTCCCTCTGCTCTAAAACTGTGCTGGCTCATTCCGCTATCGTCTTGCTAACTCTCCTAAGTCACCATCATCCATATGCTCGTTAAATCTACGCTTGTATCTCTATGGACCCTTTCCATGCCAAGCACAATCCCTAAGTCTTTAATCCACTGCTCAATGACACCCCAGATGATTGGACAATGACCCATACATTTAATTAAAGCTCGCCCCGATTTCTCTCTTTTTTTTTTTTTTTTTTCTTGGTCCCACGTGAATGATGCAAACCATAGCAGAATTACAGCGAATAAGTGCCATAATTGCGGCGTTTCACTCAGTTCTCATCAAAAGAGGCTAGAGGGGAATTCTTCAATAAGGTACAGAAAGTAAAATTCTGTCTAATTTGATTTAAGTCGTTTAGGTTCATTCAGTTACTTTTGTTCTTTGGGAATCTTACGAGTTTGAGTATTCAGTGCAGGGAGAGAGATTTGTGCTTTCTAGACAATTAAGATCATTAATAAAAAAAACAAAGCAAAAAAAAACAAACAAAAAAACTACCACCACTGAAAATACAAATATTACAAAGAGCTACTTATACAGTATGTTTAAATCCATACAGCTCTTGGTTTACTTGATAATACCTGAGACTGAGCGAGGTGGGAGTGGTCTGGGGAGTGGTCTGTACTGCAAAGGGGGTGACAGTAGCTCGGTTGGTAGAGTGTTTGTCCACTTATCCGAAAGTTGGCGATTCGAATCCCGCTTTCGACATTCATTTGTTCATTAATATGCGCTGTCCCTTTACAAATAAATAAAATAAGAAAATAAGCCACAACATCATTGCTTGAGCAGTCAGATCCACTGACCCACAGGTTGGCGGTGTGATTCCAGCTCCCACAGATGAAGGCTATTGTGGTGCGCTTGGGCAAGACACTCAACCCCCCTCCCCCAGTGTCTGCGCACACTGGAATGTGTGTGTGCGAATGGCTGAGTGGTTCCTTGATGTAAAGCGCTTTGAAGGTATATAAAAATGTGAGCATTTACCACTTCCTCGGCAATTAAGATCATAAACAAAACAAAAAACTGGCCATATGTGAAGGCAATCCAAGACAGTTCACTACCCAAGTCCTTTAATTGCTTTGATTGCAGTGGATTTTATTTCTGCCTCTAGTTTTACTGCAAGAACTAGGCCATCCCTCTCTTTCTCTCTCTCTTTCTCTCTCTCACACACACAGACACATACATTAGCCTAGAGCTCAAAACAAAATCCACCTGGTGAGAGTCAGAGACACATGCAGTGCACAAAAAGGGCTAAAGCAGAGGGGTGGTAGCAAGACGGCCAGGGAGCTGTGGGCTAAAAAATGGTAAAAGGCAAACAGAAGCCAACATGCACACGCTACACTGTAAAACGAGCTTAATGCTGCTAACTACTAACTGTTCAAACACAACTCAATATGTCAGACTAATATGTCACTTTTGAAGGTAAAGATATTTTAGTATTTTTGTTTGTTAGCTCTATTTGCATAGTTTGCCCTTTATTGCAACTTCTAAAGACATGATTTAAAATAACCTCCTATGAGTTTTTTATAATGGTTCTCCTTCATCATTATCTTACTCAAAGTTGTATTTTGAGTGATTAATCTGTTTGAGTAATATGTACTGTTATGCATTTGAGGAGTCAGTGCCTGTTTGCACCATGGACTCTATATATAAATGGACATAGCTAACCTGCTAGCCACCACGTTCCAAATAAGGAGTGAGCATGGGCGCGCTTCCGGCTTTCGACTCTGGCTCCAATTCACTTTACATTGAGAAATTGTCACCCCTCTCTCTGTAACTGCTGCAGTGAGCCTCCTCATTTTGGTCTTAAATGTTCATATTGACCCACTCTACATGATCCTGGTGTTTTTATTTCGCCATTTTGTCCATAGATCAAGATATGAACATTAATAACAGACAAATTAGATGCCTTCTTTCCCTGAGGTCGCTACTGCTAGCGTTAGCGACATGTTTTATTGACAGCGTTGCTAAGCGCCCACACCACTGGTTTAGCAAGGAGGGGAAGGGCCGTTACCTTCAACAGCCTGGCTCCGGATTGGCTCTTTGGTTGCTATGATACTCACGGTCGGAACTCGGCTCCAAATTCGCCCCTGTAACCGTTAGCCTCGATGAGCTTCATTTGGCCGGAGCTGAACGCCACGGGTGACGTCACACTCACTTAGTCCACTCCTTTATACAGTCTATGGTTTGCACCCGTCTCATGTCTCCACCCATGGCCCTGTACTGTCAAGACACTGGGGGGATCTACAGTGTTGCAAAGCCATTTTTCATGAATGAAAATGCAATATTTCAAAATCTGTTGCTTGCAACTGTGAAATGCCACCATGAAAGGTCAGGAATATGGTGTGGCAGCAGGGCTCTGTGTTGTGATGAAGTTAACGGAGCTTATTAGTTTTGAGAATTGTTTGAAATCAATATTGTTGTTTACAATGAACAAAAAATGTACTAGGGACTAAGAATTTAATGATGACTAGATTCCAAAAGTAAAGGCAGAATTGCATTAAGCAGAAATTAAAATGAGAACCAATTACATTTTTACACTATATTATTATGAGACGGTCTATTCATTCATTTGTCCAGAAGTGGTCCAATGTAGAGAAGGTTTCAGAGGTAGTTATCTGGGCAATGTTTTTGCAATCAAGATGTTTCGACTCCCATCCAGAAGCCATTTTCAATTTGACAGTACTGTTTTGAAACACTAGGATTAGTACTAGATCCTATTTATACTAGATTCTCTTTGGGGGCAGGACTAAATCCTACTTAGGCCTGTCATGATAGCACATTTGGAAGCACGATATATTGTTACAGAGAAATATAGCGATAAATGATAATATTGAAACACATATTTTCACTGACACAAAGTAAGATAATGTATGTATTTTTAAATATTCTGTATCATTTAAGGGCTTTAGCTGCAACAGATATATAGCAGAATGAGCCAATAATTAGCCATAGATGTGATCTATTCAAGCTTCTACAGCTCAAATCTCACCTTATTACTTAAAAATGGCAAAAAAAAATCCTAATTTTTGCAAAGAAATTGTACACACGATAAATATTGAGCCACAAAATATATTGTACCAGCTTTCACTTACTGACAGATCAGACAATTTGGTCATTACCGTGACAGGGCTAATCCTAGTGTCTCAAAACACTACCATCAAACTGAAAGTGTCCTCTGGAAAACAGTGTCCAGATGACTGCGGCTCAAACTTTGTCTACATTATATTATTACATACAGCTGATTCCCAGTTAATTTCATTACTCTGACCTGACTTCTTTCTCTTTGTTACTTGTGGTGTTTCCTTTATTCATTTCAACTAAATAAATGTGTCTGGTTTTGCAGTGTAACTACAAGCCTCATAAAGCAGTCTACAAACAAACAAACACACATACAAATGCTGGCCCTCGCCTGAAGCGGCCCACAGCTACACCTGGCTCCAGTACAGGCGCGGTGGAGAGAGATGTGTGCACTCCGCCCGTGAATTGAGGTCACGCAGAGAGAGACAGAGGTAAAACAATAGGAGGGAGGGCGAGTTAAGAAGCCCTGATGGTGTGAGCAGAGCCAGTAACAATCTCTCACTACGGCAAAGAAAAAAGAGAGAGATTGGTAGTGGGAAAAAAGGTAGATTACAACATAAAAAGTTCAGTGTTGGGTTTGGTGCGTGTGGGTAATGATGCAAGAGGACAGAAAAACAGACTTCAAAACAACTGGTGGCTATAAAACATTTATAATACGAATGACGGAGCGCATCTATAATTCAACAATCATACAGGTACTGCCAAAGAGATCAGTTTAGATAAAAGCACTAGAAATGTTCAGCTCATTATTTGTCAGGATGCTTTAAAAATGACATTAAGTGGAAAAAAAAATTACATAAAAACACTAGGATTCTCACACTAGCCTTCCAATGAAGGCCATGTAGCAATTAGAGAACTTGGGGAGTGCTCACAGAATACACTGATTTGGTCTTCTCTTCAAAATTAAAACTTTCGGTTGGCCTGTCACGGTAACTAATTTTGAAGCATGGACTGTATATATAAATGGACATACCTAATGCACTAGCCGCCGCGTTCCAAATAGGAAGTGATCGAGTCTGGCTCCATTTCACTTTACACCGAAAAATTCTCACCCCTCTCTCTGTAAATGCTGCACTGAACCTCATCATTTTGCTCTTAAAATGTTCGTATTACCCCAGTCTACATGATCCTAGTGTTCGCTATTGTGTCCGTAAATCAAGATATGAACATTAATAACAGACAGATCAGGTGCCTTCTTTCCCTGAGGTCGCTCCCTCTAGCATTAGAAACAACTTTGATTGACAGCATTGCTAAGCTCCTCCGCTCCCTGCTAAACCTGCGGTGCGGGTGGGAAGGAGCATTGCCTTCAACAGCCTGGCTCCGGATTGGCTTTTTGGTTGCTATGATACTGGTTGGAATTCCAAATATGGAACTCGGCTCCAAATTTGCCCCAATAACTGCCAGCCTCAGTGAGCTATGGGTGATGTCACACTGCCTTAGTCAACTTCTTTATCCCCCCAAAACTGTTCTAAATGTACAATATGGTAAAAAAAAACCCAAAAAAACCAAAAAAAAAAACATGAGCTGCAATAAATAAACAGCAGAATGCAGCACTTTAGTAGTTAGTTTGTGTCTATAATGAGTTTATAATAAGCTAATAATTCAACACTCTACGGGTCAAATCTCATTGTAGCGCAGAAAAATAACCAAAAATTCCCCAGTAGTACAAACACAAAAATTATTAACCAATCTATCATGTATTGAACAATAAGCCAATATAGAATTTATCGTGACAGGCCTAATGGTATAATTAAAATATAGTAGGATTCAACTTTGTAAATTGAACTAAATTGAACAATAAATGTGTTGATGGTAAATGGTCACATTTTATACAGCGCTTTTCCACCTTCAAGGCACCCAAAGATAAGTGCTACACTACAGGTAGGTCAGGTTTTTACATTAACTTCCATTTAGATTAGATTCCTGTACTTCTTGTGTAAAAAAAAAACTATAATTTGAGATGTAATATTCCACAGAAGTCTGGCTTACTCTCCAATGACATTTATATTATCTGGTCCCCTCTAGTCCTGTCCCTCTCCTCCTCTGCCTCCTCGGTCATTACAGGGAAATGTGATTCCAACTTCCTCATAGAAATTCAAGATGTTTTGATGAACACAGCTGCAGTAATATCAACCCTTCCGCCTGTGGCGATGTTACCGATTTCCTATAAAGTACAGTTTAGCCGCTAGAGGCATGTAGCCACTTTAGCATACAACATGTTTCAAGCTCCTTCGCCCCCTCCACTCCGCTAGAGTCATCCCTTGTGAGTTTATTTAGCCACTTTAGCATACAACATGTTTCAGCAGAAAAGCTCCTTCGCCCCCTCCACTCCGCTAGAGTCATCCCTTGTGAGTTTATTGTTCCACCAATTTTCAGTTTTCTTCCTGTATTTCCTCTTGAGTATTCACTGCCTGACTTTAGGTGACCCTGTAGTAACCACACGCATTCTTTCATATAGGAGAAAACATAAAAATAAACTACAGAGCGATTTTATCCAAACAAAACCATAACCAAGTTCTTTGTGCAATAAAGTGTGGAATATATTGTGATTATCTAGCAACACTAAATGATCCGCATCGTAGCCCAGAGCAATAAGAGATACAGCAAGAAATTGTGTAACAGTACAGTACAGTACAGTACAGTACAGTACAGTACAGTTGGGTTACAGACAAGTCTCGAATATCTCTTTTCATACTCAACCACACAGCCACCCGGGGAAGCAGTGGGAACAGCGTTGGATATACTTGTCTACCACCATCCTCCTCTCTCATCGCACCTGCAGTTTTCTGAGCCACAACATAAATTATATCAGAATTTAAAACCAGGTCAGTAAATCAAAAGGTTTAAAAGTCCTATATTACACAAAATGGATTCTTGTGAGCTTTAAGCCACGTTTAATGTCTCTACCTCATCAAAAACATACCCGGAGTTGTGTTTTGTTTCATTCACACATGTTTGATCGATCTTTTATTATTTGTCTGTCTGCATCTTCAAAGCTCAAAGTGCTCTGTTCCACCTTGTGATGTCATGTAGTGGTAGGTTTCAAGTTAACAGCTTCTGTTTACCTTTAGTTCAGTAGAGTTTGGAATTCCAGGAAGTGCTCCACTGTGTTTTTAAACTCCGTACACCTTCACTTGAATCATTTTGATGATTTCAGCCCTAGAATTGCCAATCTCTACTGAACTAAAGGTAAACAGAAGCTGTTAACTTGAAACCTACCACTACATGACATCACAAGGTGGAACAGAGTGTTTTCAGTTTGAGAGAAGAACTCAGCCTAAATATGCAGGATTTGTGTGGTAAACGTGTGAATGAAACAAAACTCAACTCCAGGTGTGTTTTTGATGAGGAAACAACATTATAACATAGAAAATAGCGTAATAAAAGCCCTTTTAAAAATGTGTGTTAAATCTGTTCACTTTAACTTACCACTATGGGCTTTTACATGAACCCGTCACATACACAACAGACACAACTGAAAACGTGCAGAGCTTAGATCATTACTAGACACTGAGCCACAGCCAAACACAGCACCCCATTAGATGAAAGGAAACAACTTTATCTGGTCAGCACAACTTCACCCCCAGGACCGATGCTATCTGGATGTGTGCGGCGCATCACACCTTAAACTAGGCTAGCCGATCCCCGCGGGTTTGTACTGACACCACAGCTCACACAGGGGGCCGTTCCGTTCACTCCTTAGTCAGAGCTGCAGACTGGACTGGATACTCCACAGTGATGGCTTCACACTTTGAGGACACAAAAATAGTTGGATCATATAAAATACAAACCCAATTCCTTATGTAAAAGGTTTTTATCTTGTCCAACCAAACCCTCCACCTAAGTACGGCATCACAATCTGACTGCAGTTTGTGCCAGCCACGAGTATATTAGGGCCTCGCAAAACAAACCCCAATGTAAATCCTTTAAATAAAATAGCCTATAATATATAAAAAACATAAAATCCCACATTCATTCAAGAGTTTATTAAAAGTATCAAAGGTTTCAAAGATAGTCATCTGGACAACTTTTTTAAAAATCAAGGCATTTCGGCTACTACTAAGAAGACAATCTCAGTTCTGAAAGTACTGGTCTAATTAACTAGACTTTATCTTTAGACTTTAGGGGAAGTGAGGTAGATTAGTACTGCCCTAAAGGGAGAAACACTGTCCATATGATAACCTTGCAAATCTTTGATACCATGACCTATGAAACGCAGTTCTTAACATCCACAGAAGTCAGAGACAGTTGTGTTTGAGATAAATTTGTTCTCAATCACATTCACAGCACAGAATGTTTTAGCAGCTTCCCGATTGGAATCAAGATTTTTATTTTTCTTAAAGCCTCGCCTTGTTCAAATGAAATCTGTTTTACTGTCAGGCTGTTGCTTCCCCTGCTGTTGTGCTGGTTTGGCGAGCCACTGAAAAGTGCAGCTTGCATATTTTACCATAAAATATCATGCTGGCAAGATTATTGTCATAAGCATAACAAAGCACATGTCAGTGTTACAGCTAATGCTAATTTTGCTAGCGTCCTGAGAATCAGGCTGGACACAGCAGCGTGACTTTCATTTTTACACAGTGTGAATGTCATCCAAGCCAGCAGCAGCTAACAAGCTCTTTACAATGGTAACCATGTCGGAGCTTTTGGGGTTATAACGGAAAATATCTAATAAAGAAAGGACAGAAAGTTGTGATTCTCTTGCACCCTCAAATAGGCCTACAACTATTTTTCGAGATCTTAAGCTTACACTTAAACATTAAAGCTGTTCATATATCATGGTGCTTAAATGCTTTGGGGTCCTGAATGTGCAGTTTTCAGTTTGATTTTAATACACAACTGAATCATTGTTATTTCTTACATTAGACTTAGAATTTTTACTGAACACAAAAGTTCTGAAAAATTATTAAATGAGGTCAGGAATCAAGCAGCTTGCAGAAATAGTCGTGACCAAGTTGGAAAAACACTCCCACTCACATGGCCAGCAGGGAGCAGTAAGCCCAGGCACACATCTGCACTCATACCTGCTGTCACATAAGACACACTCTGCATCAGCCTAAACGCTTAATACTGGACTTTGTAATTCGCAGCACTGCACAAGAAGTGTGTTATTTTGAAATAAGATGGAGAGCCAGCAGAGAGGAGAGAGGTAAAAAGGTTCTAATCTGAAAGCTGCCTAAGTGCCCTTGAGCTTAACATTTAACACAGAGTAAGATGCTTGTGGGAGGACAAGTGTGTGAAATTTAGTGAGTGGGTTTTGCTGTCGCCTTCAACACTAAGGTCTAATAGTCAACAGTGTTCCAATTAGCTACAAGTTTTATTTTTTATGACTAGGTAAGTCTTGAATACCTTTCAGTTAGAAAGATTAAATGGCTTAAAAGGAAAACAGTAACATCTGCTCAACAATCACCAACATTTTTTTTTACATTTTTTTCTACATTGGGCGGGTGTAACACAATGCTTGGTATACATTTGGCATTTCACAATATAGACTGTTACTGTTATGGTTATAGTGAGAAGAAATATAGGATTTTACACTAATTCTATTGTTATTACTATTGTATTAGTCTGTTGACACCAAGACTAAACAACAGTGACATTCCCATTGTCTAATAGATGCCTATTCCTCACGACCATGACCAGCTTTGTGAAATCAAACTTTCTGAATGATAAAGTAAAGGTAATGAGACATGTGACGCAAACAGTGATCTGAATGTATTTCATGAAAAAAACTAAAAATCTTATGGTAACATTATTGGTACGATTATTGAAACCAAGGACATATATAACAATCATTAAAGTTTGGACATGAAGTATGAATACAAAAGTACATTCCTAGCAGCATCGGTCATGAAATATTGCCATATGGCAAGCATTTTTCCAAGCAACTTAAAGCTTTCTGAAGGGTTAGTGTTGTCGAGCACAATATGAATAGAGCTCCCTCATTAATTCGTGTTATGCACAAATCCATTATTTAGGACCAAGCAGGAGTTTGCTAAATGCACTTAAGAGTTCTCCTTAGCTCCCTGTTCCGAGCGGTAAAGAAAAGCTTGTAGCAGCAGCAGTGAACACCATAATCCAACAATAATGAAGACTCCTAATTAGCTTGGCGTGTGCGCTTGTCAGAAGGCGGGTGGTATGATTTCAGTTGTCGGGGGTAAGTGAGTGTGAATCAACCCTGCTGACATCAAATGCACTCACAAACAGGCAGTGCTAAGCTCCTCACGCCACTCAGTGCACGCGTCATTGCTAACCAGTGCTAGGGAACAGGCCGGCTAAATGGTATGGTCAGTGGGTTACATATTTGAAATGGGGGCTTTATTTGCTCTTTTCTATATGAATGAGAAAACACTATGAGAAATATGTTTTCTCATTCATATAACGTCAGTGAAAAAGAAGTCTGGCCTTGATCGCATGTAATAGAAATTTCAAACGGCCTTCTCTACAGCACCCATTCGTGAAAATGTGTGATCCAACGGTTTTTAATACAATTCCAAGTACTTTTACTTGCACCACAGACTGTGTAGGTTGACCAGAGGTCAGCCGCTTTCACACCACACTCGCCCCACTCCAGAATAGCGCTGCTCCGAGACCTGTTTGAAGAGCTCTCTGAGCGGCTGTTTACTGAGGTCCAGAATGCAACGTCCATGTTCATACTGGCCCAAGTGTAGTTCTCGGGTCAAGAGCTCCATCCTAAACAGTGACTGTATGAAAACATCCTTGGTTTAATTGCATACTGCCGACTATTCCAGGCAGAGCAATAACATCTCCATGGAGACAAGACACAGATAGAGAAAGAAAACGCCCTCTCCACAAGGGGTCTGGAACATACCATGGGTATAATCATTCGTTCATAACAGTCTAGAACACATGTTTTAATTGTTTTACATAGTCTAAATTACAACATTTATCCCAATGTGTTGATCACAATTATCAAAGCCCTCATGTCATGTAGAACTGCTACTCCAAATCTTACCCAACTGTGTGCACTGTGTTTGTAGGTGGAAGAAGACCATAGAGCTGCAGTGTATATTATGGAGAGAAAGAGAGAGAGAGGGAGGGGTTCGGAGGTGGGCTGCACTGACACATGGACATTATTTATGGCTGTTCACTATCTGTGCACAAGTGCTGTGGAGTTAGCGTGGACAGTGCATCCCATCAGCATGTGAATATATGTGTATGTGTACGAGCATAGAGAGCAGCAGTATCAGACAGTTTTGCAGCGTCATTGGGCTCATTTCATTTACTCTTCAGGAAACAGCTGCAACGTAACCTTGAATAAACTTTGATGGCTCACTGGATGATTTAGAGGAGCACAGGTAGCCAAAGGGATGTGACAGCGGACTGGAGATTGTAATGGTGAACCTAATCAAAAGATCTGATAAAATGATCTGGATGACCATGTACCATAAATTCAAGACACTTTCAAGTATGGGTCCTTTAAGAGAAGTGGAGATGCCCGCCACGGCAATACAGTTAGTGGTAACCCTAGTAACTGTAAAAGGGTGAATGATGTATTGGCTATAGGTACAAAGTTCTGTTGTCCGCCCACAAGTTTGTAAGCCATTAAATTCAATTGTAAAAAAAGATGAACAGAACAATTCCAGGCTCTTTAACCTCAATATAACATCAAGGTGTGCACTGTCCAATGATACATAAAACACATATGAATAGCTTGAGAAAGAATTGGTGAGCCCAATCCCCCCAAGAAGGCATTGACATTTGTATACCACAGTGCAAATATGGATCTTCTGACAGCGGTAAAGTTCTCAGTGGAGTTCTTTATCGAATAAAGTGTAAGCATAATGGAGGAAGGGCTCAAAAATTCATACTCTTCTTATGTATTACTTGGTGTAACAGTACATTGTGTTGTATCTATTGTAATACCATCATTCTCAAGGTCATCATATCCACTGTCCTCTATCACGCCCTGTCTCCAAAGTATACATTTCTTGTCTTTTACCGATCTGGTTTTATTGAAAAGAGCCCCATTAGCAGGCGCTTGTATAAGCCATTTGCCACTCAACTTAATCAGCCCATTTTACATCATAGAATAAAATGGGCTTTTTACAGGACTTTACACTGGCCCATTAGCAGCTAACACTTAGCCTATAAAGACTGTGACCTTCTGTCTTGCTGCTTGGGCTATACCTCATAATCGTACTGGCTCAAATTAGCTGACTAAGAAATCTGTGCAAACCCGGAACAATGGTTAAATGTTGGTTCTGGTCCAATGAGCTAACTATGGGAAAACTACTACTTCAATTTGCAGCAACAGTAGTGGGTTAATAAGTAAGTTGCACTTTCTTTTGGATAATTCTTGATTCTACTGAGACCAAGATCTTTGTGTCTGTAAAAAATATGCAAAACTTTGAATAGAACTTGGGTCACAGCTAGAGTATGATCTGTGTGTGTCTGGAATGAATCAAAAGATTTCATACTTGGCAACTGGTAAACCACTTCCTGTAGGCGGCTTTATCTGTGTCGAAGCACCACATGTAGAAGAAGTCTGTAATTGGCATGACTAAAAACAATTTTTTATAACAAGTTATTCAGAATTATGCTTCCACTTGCTGATAAAACTTTTTTCTCATTTACAAAATCATACACTCTTACTGTAAGTGTTGCAGAAAAACGCTGTAGGGGAATAGAAGCACTTCATCTTGGCTGGTATCAGTGCAGAGGCAGGCTTCTCCATCATGTATGAATGGGCGGTGATCACACCTACGAGCTGCTGATTGTCATGCTCCAGGCTTGATTTGAGGCTATTTTCCCCACAGACAAAAATAATTGCAGCAGTCATCACAGTTAGAGTCACCTGAGAGGGAAGAGGTTTGGCAAATCATGCATTTTACACTTGAAAGAATAAGAAATGAGAAAAGAAATGCATGAAAAACCGATCCGCACAAAGTTTTGAGGGAGTTTCAACTTTGATTTGAACCAAAAAGAGTTTGAAAAGTACTTCTTAAAATAGTGCTGTCGAGTGTTGGGGGATGACCTAAATACATGCAAAGTCATTTCAACACTTCAGGTAGTTATGGTTTAACTAAAGCAAAACGTAAGAAAAGTCATGTTTAGTCATCTCTCAAACACAAATTTCCAGCAACAACAGTCTGCAAATATAATCCCATACACTTTTACTACACTAATAACTCCATATTTGAATTAACAGAATCAACAAGTAAAGCACTAAAGTCTTATGTATCTGAGGTAAAAGATTTATGTATTTGTTCTGAATGACACTAAAATATTTGAGAGGAGAAGTCTTCTTGAGCGACTGTGATTGGAGTGTCTCAAGTGTGGTTGTTTGTCACCCTTTAGAGTCTGATTCAAGACCTTTCTGGATTCTAACAGATAGGAGGCACTGGCTGGTCAGGCATTTAAACATTTAGCATTTTAGTAACGATATGAGATTTAGGGAATGATGGTAAAAAATCGTTCTTATTGTGTAACCAGTTTAAAAGTTAGTACAGTGTGTACACTTGCCTCAGTTGCCTTTGTGCTGTTACACACTATGTAAATGTAAGCCTTCAAGGGTTCCTGGTACTGTACGAATCAGCACATTTTGTGAAAGAAAAGGGTTCAGAGCATACCATCTAAGTTCTCAACCATAAAACAGTGCCCTGGGATCCAACACTGTTTTAAATTTCGCTAAAGCAGACAGCTGTAGAAAAATAAGTACAGTCAATGGAAGCAGGCACTTATGATAACTCATGTACAAAATATGTGTCAAGTTTTAAACAGAGGGAGGACCCAAAATGCAGGACTGCACTTGAAACATTCTTTAAATGAAAACTTTAACAAAGACCAGAGGAAAAAGCAAACACAAAAATCCAAAATGGAAATTTACAGGACATGGCACTGACAATGGACCAACCAAGGCTGAACTCAGCAGACTGCACCTCTGACACCGGGATCTTACTCCCTGAGCACCATCTGCGCTTGGAGTCTTTATAGACTTACCAACTCCACCAGACCTGGTCTCTCCCTGGTGAGCCTCTGGAATTCCTGCTACCCAGTGTTAACCTTTCTCATGCCCTAAGCCACTGCCAGACAAGGTTCTCCATCTGGGGTGGTCTTCTGTTCTTGCCTTTGAGCCACTGCTGGACAAAGTACTCCATATGGGGTGGTAACCCGTTCCCCAAGACCTTCCTGTGTCAACACAGCAGTTGCTTCCTGCTCCATAACGCAATTCCTTGCTCCTCACCTTATTAGAACCTGTCCTTCCTCCACTGGGGTCCTTCCTTGTCCCATAAGTCACCTGACTCATCACTGCAGTCTACTAAGCTGTCACCTCTGGGGCTGAGCTTCTAGGAGCATTCTAACAGACTGCTGTCCAAGGATTTTTGTGGACCTCCAAGAACCTCCTTTAAGGAGGTTTAAGGACCTCTGGCACTTGGACCTTCATTGTAATTTTCCAGTTTCAAATCCCTCCTCCGGGGCCCCCTCCACCCTACTTAGTTTGATAGTTTGTGGGGGGCCCTAATGTCTCTCACCTCTGTCTCGTTCCTCTGTGTGTGCATATATACCCTGTGTTTTCCTCTGCCCTTTGTTGGTCCATTGTCACTGTCATGTCTTGTAAGTTTTCATATTGGATTTTGTGTTTGGTTTTACTTCTGGTCTTTGTTAAAGTTTTCATTAAAGCATGTTTCAAGAGCAGT
Source organism: Periophthalmodon schlosseri (assembly GCA_000787095.1). Taxonomy (NCBI): domain Eukaryota; kingdom Metazoa; phylum Chordata; class Actinopteri; order Gobiiformes; family Gobiidae; genus Periophthalmodon; species Periophthalmodon schlosseri. Next base: position 17,526 of record KN477969.1, on the reverse strand, counting down.
CCAGCATCTTGGGTCCTCCCTCTGTTTAAAATGGGCCACTCTGATCTTTGGCTGGCTCCTTCACCTCATCTTAGAAATACAATGGCTATTACGATGAAGACGTTTCATAGTACACAAAGACGTAACTTCCAATGGTTACTTCCAAAAAGACACACCAATCATCAAATTAAACCACATTCACCTTCTCAATAAACCAATTTTTTGTGTTTATAGTTGCAAAGTCTATCGGGAATGAAAGATGTATGACAAGATATAAACTATATCTGTATATAGTTAGTATCTGTAACTTTAACTGAGAGAATGGGCAGTGTTTTTGAGATAGAATGAATACCCTCAAAAATGGGAAGAAAAAGCTAAAGAGAGACAAAGAAAAGTCTCGGACAGGGAGCCGGAGCGAGCCTTATCAGTGCTGTGCAGGAGGCGTGCGATGTGACTGGGGAGTGCACTGAGAGCTCTGCCTCTGCCTGTGTGTTATTCAAGTGACTTTGGTCAAGTTCGAAAAGTCCAGCCGACAGATGGACAGCAGCAAAAACATCAACATTTGGTCTGATTTACCCAGTTTCTTGATAAGTCACAGTCTGGAAATATCAAGTCTATAAGAGAAGCGATGTAGAGGAGTGTGTGAGCAAAGACTACTTCGCTGCAGAGGGCATGGACTTGATAAAGTTGCTGTTTTGGAGGTTAAGTATCTTCAAATCAATGAAGCCTACTTTGAAGAGTTTGGTGACCTCTGTGTCAGGAGATGATTGATTGAGAGGAAACACAAACATTGGCAGAGGAATATTCTTACCCATGCAAAGAAGTGGAGCAAAACAAGGTAGTTTAGTTTAGGATTGAAATTATGTATTCAAGAACATGTCATGTTCTTGAATTATGTATTCAAGAACATGAAATTATGTATTCAAGAAATTATGTATTCAAGAACATGGGGTATTTAAAAAAGTCAGTTTGACAGAGACAGATTCTCCAAACAAAAAGTCTAAGAAATGCGGTATGTGGTTGGAAATTGTAATATTGTATTTCACTGTAAAGTTATCATGGATTCTAGCAAAATGGTGCACTATGTTATCAACTGACCTTAATGCCTATTGCTTATACAAAATGTTTCAACAAAGGATTCACTTTTTAAAAATCCTAAGAATTAATTTTGGGTTTCAATTTTGATTATGTTTACATCAAATGCCCTTTACGCATTATTGTAATTGTATTGCATTATTATAAATGAGGCACATAACAAAGCTTTTATTAATGTCAACTTCAGTCATAGATCTTTTTGAATAAATGGACACAAGGCAATTTGGCCAATTTGAGTAGATCTGGATCGCAGCCAGCTCCTCTTCCAGCTCCTCTTCCAGCAGATAAAACACAAAGAGACTAGCTTTCCGGATCTCACCTGTTCCGCCTTCATTTGTGTGATGGAGCCGCAGACTGCCGCAGAGCTCTTCCTCATCGCTGATATCCAGTCACCCTGCACTCTTATCTTTGATGTTTGGTGTTTGTATCTCTTCAAGTCCCCCCTCTTCTGTCTTCTCTATCCTGTTGCCGTTTTAACTTATCTACCGGTCTTTGTCTGCCGCTGTGAATAATTGTGTATTCTGTCATCATTTTAGGAGGCTGTCCACACAATGTCATTTGAAATCCCACAGCTAAGTCTCTTAGTTTGCACGTCTGCACAGGTGTTTCTCAAAGGACAATTTGTCTTGATGCCACTGTCGAGAATACAGCAGCAGAGCTCTTTTAAAAACACGTGTAGACTCTTAGGAAAATGCAAAAGGCCCTCGATTTACTGGTCAATCTACGTTCCTACCCTCATCTATGGTCATGAGCTTTGGGGAATGACCAAAAGGACAAGATCGGGGATACAAGCGGTCAAAATGAGTTTCTGACATGGGTTATCTCTAAAAGACCTTGGTTTTCATTATTGCTTTCACTTCTCTCGTCTGCCCTTTTACTTCTCAACACTCAATACAGACTGTTCCACGTTTCCCATTTTCTACTTCTGGATGAGTAATACCTTGGTGTGGTAGTAGGTTATGATTCCTGTCTCTGAAATTACTTTAAGTGCCATCCTAAAAATCAATGATCAGCTCTGTCTTATCCAAATTGTTAGATAATTTAAATAATCGGTACTGGCATCAGCCATGAAGAAAGCACATATCGGCCTCAAACTTTTTTTTTTTTTTTTTTTAATTTGCAGCCAACCCTTTATTCCAGAGGAGGTTGCTCATAATTAGAGTCTATGAAATTATCAATCAAAGACCCAATATTGTAAAATTATGTGTTAATGCGTCAGATCTTAGGTATAAGGAGTGGACAGGGATCAGGATAGATCGCTAAAAAAAACGTGAATAAACAATTATTTTCTGCAATCAATCAAAGAATCAAAACAAACTCGGCACCAACCAACCGGCTACAAAATTAACAAGCAGAATATCACAGCTAGCTTTACCTTGAAATGCTACACTTATCACAAAGCCTCGGTGTCACTCATTTCCTCACCCTTCCCGTGCCTCAGCCAGTCAGCCAGTAAATGAACAAGTTCCCAAATCCATTCTTCATTCCTCTGCTGCTCACACCTGTACGGGCCTCACTAAAGCCCCTTTCTCCTCCGGCCGTTAAGAGACATCCAGCTAATTGGTGCGATAAAAGGCTTAGAGTAGGGATCACTATATATTAGCAGTGCTTTGTGTATAGATACTAGAGCAGGGTCTCCTCGGGATCCCTTACAGCTGACAGAAAGCTGGTGGACGAGGACACTATGGAAGGTAATAGGAGCATGTACCGTGCAGTGGAAACCGATAAAAGAAACAACACAAATCCTAAAAACTAATAACAAAAGTTGATGTAAAAATACAAAACAAAAGGGATAATACGTTTAGTGCTGTGCTGTGGAATATTTTAGGCACAGTCATAATATCTCCATGGAGTCAAGCAGGTGAAGGACCTTGAACTAAAAAAAAAGTTACATAGTGCATCTTTAAAAGCTATTAGATCAAGCCATATTTGGATTAGTTCTTTTTCAGAGTAACGCTGGATTTTTTTGGTTTAATTCACAAAATGATAACCAGATCTAAACAACCATCAGAGACCACAGTGTGAAAGAGAGACACTTTACTTTGACGCAACAAGTAAACCATGAACACTTTATACTGGGCAAAGTTTCATTTCCTACAACTGAGAGCAGTGACCCCACATTTATTCCGGCGTCCGTGTGTTTAGTGTGAAGAGGTTGGAGCACTCTGCTTGGGAAATTGCTGCATGGTTACTGTAAATTGCTGTGCACAGAGGCAAGCCCCCCAGAATGAGGTCACTACACTGGGCACTCAAAACATTTTGGTGAGCTAAAAACATTTTCAAGTCAAAACGGCTGCTGCTATTGACTGCAAGATCGCGTATTGTCACTGGAATACGAGAAGTATTACGCAGTGGGGAACCGACCAAAAGAAGAACAGACCAAAAGAAGACATAATCTATTGTTAAGAAGCTAAAGAGGCAACGATGATTAATAGGAATGTACGGCTAATTGCAATTGTATCAAAAGAGCTCCAACCATGTCTAAATAGATTAAAATAAAAAGTACAAAATTCCAAGAACCTCCACTGGGATTTAAGGACCTCCAGCGCTTGGACCTTCACTGTAGTTTTCCAGTCTAAAGTCCCTCCTCCGGGGCCCCGTCCACCCACCCTGGTTCGTTAGTTTGTTGGGGCATCTGAGATCCACCCCTTGAAGTCCCTTCCTTGTGTTATTTCATCATTCAGTACGTGCTTTTATTTTGTAATCTCTATAATCCTGTGTGTATTTGCGTTTTACTTCCTGTTGTATTGATTGTTTGTTTCGCGCTAATGCCTCTCACCTCTGTCTCGTTCCTCTGTGTGCGCATATATACCCTGTGTTGTCCTCTGTCCTTAGTTGGTCCTTTGTCAGTGTCATGTCCTGTAAGTTTCCATTTTGTATTTTTGTGTTTGGTGTCTGGTCTCACAAAAAATATGAGAAAAATAGAATAGTTTTTGCAAATAACTTGTATATCTTGGTAAGCAATGAGTGTCAGTAAAGACAAAAATCCAATGTTTACATGGTAAGGACACGCAGATCCCGCTCAAAATTACATCTCCCCAGACATATTTTGCACTAAATCATCACCATTATTAATAGGCATATAAATCTCTGACAGTTGGTCAAATAGAGTTTTATCCAAAGTCAAAGCATTTTTGTCACTCTATTGTAAGTCAAACTCAAACAAAAGACGTGCGATTCATTGTCTTTGCCCAGAACAAAAACTGAATCATTTTACTGGCATATTGTAGCATATTCCACCTCCACACACAACCCTGGGCTGAATAGCAAAAGTCAGAGCTATTGTATGGGGAGTGTTGAAAGGCATTCTGTGTAGGCAATGACTAAGTGGAGAGGAAGCATAGAATGGTAAAGAAAAAAGAAGAAACAGTAAAAAGTAAATTACAAGGTTCGATCACAAAAAGGTACTGAGAGGCACAGTAGAGCCGCAGAGGAAACAGAGCCCATGATGTCATCCCGAGACAATATCAGGCTCTGCTCCACAAGCTGAATAATGGAACAAGTCGTCGGCTTCCTGACAGCACCCAAGGGAGCCGCCTTCACCCACCACAACTATGAGGCAGTAACATTAGGGCTATTTAAATCTCAAACTCCATGAGAGTTTATTTGAACTATTTTGTGGGTAGGTGCAAACTTTAGGAACAAGATGACAAAATATGAATTGAATCAAGACGAAAAAAATAGAGCAGATCCAATTAATGGTGAATCCTAAAACTCGTTACTCTATTTTTATCTACAGGTGAACTTTTGAGCATATAAATGATGTTTAAATTAGTCATGATTTCTATTATGAATACAAACGGCTGCTGAATGGCTAAACCGGTGGATGATATGGTTTAAAAAAAAATCACCATTTTCGTCCTTATTTAGATCAATCTTGATTTCCAATTTGATTATTTCTTTTAAACACAAATATGGCTTTCAGTCTTGATATCATTGACATAAACAAGCCAGACTTTTAATTACTGTCACGTACTACAAAAAAACTGTTCAGTTTCTACCCCTGAGTTTTGCAGTTTCAAAGTCTGAGTTTTGCTTCAAACCACATGTGTTTACTGGCAGAGTCTTGGCAGTGAACCTAATCTACTGCCTCCACCAGCCCAGGACCAAGCTCTCCAATATGGGAGACAGGGCCTTCCAGGCTGTCGCTCCATGGCTTTGGAATGCTCTCCCAGAGTCCCTAAGGGCACCACAAAGTGTGGAGTTCTTAAAAAAAAAGGCCTAAACACATTTTATTCTAAAAGGCCTGCTAGTACTTTTTTATTACCGTCTTAATATTTCCTGTACTTCTTATGTGCTTGTACTTCTAATTATGTAAATGTTTTTAACTTTGGCTTACTCTACTCGCTGTAGCACTTTGAGATTTTGTTGAAATGTAAAGTGCAATATAAATAAAATGTACAAGCCCCACTGAGGATCTGAAAAGCTTGACTATCGATTTGATTAAAATGTGATTCACTCCACAGCCCTACATTAAAGCCACAGGAATACATGATTAGGCACGAAGTGGCACAGTAAATACCTACAACTACAGAAGCACAATAAGAACAATCAGTAGTAACATTCGATTAATATTGAATGGCGCTCACAGCTGGATGCATCAGGTGGTGTGGTTGGTGTGGGCAGACAGATGCAGACAGGCAGGTGAAGCTCAGCTGGAGGCTCTGACTGACTGTGTGTCTCTTTAGGTTCATCTCATGTGTGGATCAGACACAGGCACAGGTGCACCAGAATAACAGCAAATCACTCAACAGTGTGCAGTTTTGTGTTACTTTTTTGGATATCAAAATCTTATTATCTTATTAAAATGGGCAAACAAGACAGCAATCATGTCGTGCAATACTAAATACATAGAGAATAGCTGCACGAGTTTGGGGAAAAAAGCTAATTGCAAGTTTGATTAGATTTGCTGGATGTGTTTAAAAAGTAGAATTCTGTTCAAAGTGCACATGGTAAACAACTCTAAATTTGAGAGAAAACTGAAATATGAACTGGCAACCTAATCCAAGAATCCCATGTATTTCACAGTATGTTTGTAGATGTTTTCACTACAAGTATAGACGATAGACAATATATATCTTAAATGACTTGAGTGAGGATCTTTCTTTCAGTTGGAACTGTTTGCTCTGCCCACCTTGTCCCTCTCCCTGTGGTTCTCATATACAATAATGGGACTGATTGCTTTGATTGAGAGATTTCCATCGGCACATGCATTGGCCATAAAAAAGTCTGTAAAGTTTGCAATGGTGTAACAAAACACATTCAGCAAAAATAGCTACTGCCTCGAGTTACTTCGACTTGTGAGAACTATAAAATCCTACTTTTTTTGGGCAGTTTTTGTGACACATTTTCCTCCTGTGATAAACTATTTCCGCTCCTCACAAGCCCAGTCCCAGAATCACACATTGGGTGGCAGTCTTCTTTGAATGTGTAGTTTGGCACACGCACCTTGTATTTGGACCACCCTTTTCTAGCAGTTTATGTAACTCCCAGGAGACCAAACCCATCCGACCTGCCTAATGTTGTAGAGTCATTTTTTGGCTGGCTCTCCTCCTGCCTCCCCTCACCTTGCCATTGGGAGACATGTTCGTATTTATGTGTAGCGTTGAGGCATTTTTAAAACAGCTGCAAGCCTGAAAGACGATGTTCTGGGTGAAAAATCGTAGACAGACACGCACACGAGAATGGGAAGTAATGAAGGGGGGAGAAAACACTGCTGCCCGACATCAAACCAACACAGCGGAACACGAGCATATTACAAATGTGCACGGATCAATAGCCAGATGCCAAGCAAATTATTTGGGAGCGTGGACACAGGCCTAGACATACAAATATCTGGGCTCTAAAATTCCCATGCCATCATTAGTATCGGAGATTCCCAGGTTTGTTTTGTTTGGTATGATACTGGTCCAATGCATGATGGTCCAAAATGTCACGCAGGTTTTCAATAGAGCCTGGCAGTTCTGATGGCTCATTATTTCATTCACTATTGATTTCCCTTGAGTGTGCACTAGAAGGGGTCCGTTTAGTCACACGTGCCATGGAACAAAACCAAAGCAAAAACATGTTTTGTGAATGTGATTCTAAAGCAGGGATATAGAAAGTGATCAAAGATATATAGAAAAGAAATGATAATATCACAGGGGGTGTTTGGGAAAACTTAAAATATTGAGTATATTGTAAAAGTTATTTAAAATTAAAGGCCCTGTACTTGATTTTCCCCTTATATTTGAGCTAAATTTGTCTGGCCCCAGTACAGATATATTGTATAAGCAGCACTAGAGGTTAAAATAAGTCTGCTGCTGTCTGTGTCTAATTATAAAGCATTTTATTGCCCTGTAATCACAAAGTGTATCTTAGCATGCTAGTTGTTGTTAGCTTTCCCGTGACAACAAAACTCTGCTCTGGTCTCAGAGTTGTGAAAAGTGCTTATAAACTAAATAATTAGGATGCGTGGTACACATGAGGTAAATGAGGAATAACTTTGGACCACTGCAAAACATTTAAAAATGAACAAGTTGTGTTTTTCGCATTTTTAAGCCTCCATACAAGTTTGGTTAAACATCCCAACACTGATCATTAACAGCAATATTACTCACTCGAACCCCTGAGACACCCAACAGCCTCGGAGCATAATTAAGCATATGTAGGCCATCAATAAATGTTTTAAGTTAAGACTGCCTCACTTGCATCTGAGGAGTAAGAAAATATAATTTGCAGCAACTGTCAGTTTGGATCTTTCACTACTTGACCTTTTCTGGTGGGAGTTTACAAATCTTCTAAAGGCGACCCGCACAAAACCCGGGTGAGAAAGACAAAAGTGACATCTTCATCCCCAAAAATCCACAGATCCATAGATGGCGATCTAACCTCGATCTCGATGATAAGGCAAGCGCATTTTAATCGACAGGTCTACAGCCGATCGTGTGTAAGAGCGCGGTGCTGAAGAGGAGTCATCGCTCTGTTGTTTAGGTGAAAGCTCCGAGTGTGTCTCCTCACGTGTCCTCGTGTTTCGTATATTTTGACGTCAATCTAAATAATCTGACTAAAATTCCAATGTCTTCTTCGCTCTGCCTCCGTGTGTGCGGAGCCGTCTGCCCCCGCTCCCCCTCCCTCTCTCTGATCCAGCCGCAGCTCCTCACCTTCTTTCCACTGCTTTCTCTTCCCTTGCGCTTCTTATCATTATAATCCAAGTTCTCACCATTTATGAGAGAAACTTAAGCTCTAATTTAGTGCGGTAAGATTAACATATGGGACAAACTAATCCCAAACTGGATTTCTCTGTGGTCCTTTTAACACAAAATAAAAACTATAGTGATCCTGACACTCTGCTCTTTATGCCTGAAGTCCACCTGTCCACCACATTTTCAATAAGATGGAACAAGATCAAATTAAAAATCGAGATTGACCAATATGGGGGGAAAAAATGTGATTCTTTTTGTTTTTCCCCATATCGCCCAGCGCCATCCCAACCCAACACAAAGTTCACCATGTAGCCCTAAGTGACCAAAACAATGTGGCAGCACTGACATTTAGCCCGTTGAGCTGCCAGCAATACCTTCCTATTAGAAACGCTCTATCCGTCCCCACTGATCTAGCCTCTAATAAAATTTCCCAAAACTGTCAAATAACCATATTGCGTGATTCTTCCATCATGTTTACACCAAATTGTGTTTTGTTACCACGAAATACTCTCACTGGGCGTCATTATGTTTTGATTGAATTGTTCCATTTTCCTCAATAGCGATGTTTTAAAGCAACAGGGAAAAGCGCACAGAGAAGTAAACAAATTTATATGATTTGGGAGAGTGAAGGCAAACAATAATATGATTTCAACAAGCTATGTCTAAGGGAAACAAGAGAACTGCTGTTGGAACAAATAAAATGGGAGTCTGGGAGGGAGCTGACGACCAGAGGGATAACGAGTAAACACTGGGGTTTTGCTGAAATGGTGCTGTCATTTTCACAGATGAAGAAACTGGTGCGATTATATGGTCTGCCTAAAAAAAACAATAGATTTTACAAATTAAAGGCCCAATATTAGGCTATTTTCTGATCTATGTTATAATGTTGTTTCCTCATCACAAACAGACCTGGAGTTGTGTTTTGTTTCATTCACATGTGTTTAACACACAAACCCTGCATATTTAGGCTGAGTTCTTCTCTCAAACGGAAAATACTCTGCTCTGTTCCACCTTATGATGTCATGTGGTAATACAGGATGCGCTCCGCTGTGTTTTTAAACTCCATACATCTTCACTAGAATCACTCCTTGCCGCTCTCTGCTAAACAAAAGGTAAAAGGAGCTGTTAACTTGAAAACTACCGCTTCATGACATCACAAGGTGGGACAGAGCATTTTGAGATTTGGAGATGTAAACAGCCCAATAATGCAGCATTACTCAAACATGTGTGAATGAAACAAAACACAACTCTGGGTATGTTTTTAAGGGGGTAACAACATTCTAACATGCCTTAAAATTCACAATTTAATTTTGCGTAATATAGGACATTTAACAATAGAACGAAGATTAATTTCACAAAGACAGACCAATGTACTACTAATACTATGAGTGAAAAGAGATGGCAATTTTGGTTTTATTTCAGCATGGTGCAAGATTAAGAAATTATGAATAAATCACACTATTACCAATTACAGTTAATGCTCAAATTGCACAAAATGATATAATCGTACATGAAACAAAACAGCAATTAACTAGAAGCAAAGCCACTCATTGAATATTTAAAACACGAATTACAAAACATTACTAATACATGATAATGCATTTATTATTCTAACTCAGGTTAACTTTTGACAGTATAAATAATTCATGATGCCAATTATGGCCAAAATAAGTGTGCAATTGTTTTTCATAATAAAACAGCCCAATCCAAAAATCACAAAGTAAGTTCCAACAATCCCGTGCTTGGGTTAGAGAAGCCAGTGTCCCCTTTGTGCCAGTCCAGGACCAAATAAATGAAAGACATCTGACATAAAAGCTATGCCAAATCAAAACCGCACCAGGCCAAAAGGTAGTACATTGGCACAGTTAGAATGAGTTTCAAACACCAAATATTTTGCGACTTCCAGCCAGTTCCATTTTTTTTATTCTGGCAAACTAGTGCTCGAGCATATTGACAATTCCCTTTTGGCTAAAGGATAGAAACCATTTGGGCGGCCGAGAACTATTTTGCCTGCTCCGCTCTTCAGGTCTGGAGTGTGTCTGTCTGCGCCTCTTCCCTCTCCACTGTGTCAGCTATAGTAGGCCAGTTAACAGTAATTATGAGGTTCGGCGTTAATTAGTGAGGAGCACCCAGCTGTTTCATCCCCACAAGACAAAAGGCCTTGAGCGCACATACTTACACACTGCAGTACACCCACTACACGCACAGAGACATAGCCAGACTCGCTGCTCACACCTGAGGGGGGAACTTTGGAAAATGTCAGGTCTTTTCAGATTGTAATTACAGGGAGATTTGCTGCTTCTCTCACTAAGCCCCAATAAACCACTAACTGACACCTACCAAAGTACGAAACAGAGCACATCGCATAGACAACTGGGAATCCAAAACACACACAAACTTATACAGAAAATCAATGGTAATCCAAGTCAGAGGCACATCCGTGATAGCGGAGGGTAGGTAGAGTCATCATCGTTTAGTCGATTTCAATAATGGTTCGCAAAGGGATTTATTATAACGGGCTTCTGGTAGATCAGCAGGTACACTCAGTATTATAACGTATGCCGGTTTAGTACAGTGGTATAGATAGATAAGTGGCTCTCAGCTGGTGTGATTGTAGTACCCTGTGTTTAACCCTGTTGGAGCTGGCATACCATTATGTTCCAAAGCTACTTCCTTACAGTTTGCATTATACATGATTCCAGAACTGCCACTTTGGTCAGGTAAGGTAAATTTGTCCCTACAGGGCTTGAGCTTGGCTTGGCCAGGAGCACTTCGCTGCAGGATTTTGTCTATTATTCACGTAGACAAAGGCAGAAAATGCAAACTTGGAACATGCAAAGGAAAGAGTTCCTGCCATTCATCCACATCTGAAATCTGTGCATTGCTGAAGGTAACATAAATAGTCGTACATTTTAAAATAGTTCTGTCCTTGAGGCATATCACGCACAATATCACGCCACAAACCGTGTCACAGTCATAGGTGGCTAATTACAGCATGGCGTGTGTTGTTGAAACTACCAAAAAGGAGGAATGTTATTATAGAGTACGCACGTCTTCTCATATGGACATGGAATAACAAGAGTAAAACACAGGTGTGCCACATCGCCAGATTTTCTATTTCCACATCAGTATTCAGCTAATAACATATTTCCTTTTCCAGGAACCACACCATCTGGCTTTCAAATTCTATGAGGCAGTTTATGATTGATGGTGGTCCTCTCTTCAGGGGGCATATGCATTTAATAACCATGATGCACATAAAACATTCCACCTACACAATATGCTTAAGATAATCAGAATATGCTAATTTATAGAGGGATTTACGCACGTGTCATCTTCAAGTCACACAGTCTACCCCCTTCATGCTAATAGAGGCTAGATAGGGGCTGGCATTGGCTGGTGCAGTGGGCGCGTGGGTGGGACTGTCTGCCTGTCTGCTGGCTGCATGAGCGTGTTTGCGTGTGTGTCCTTTCGTGTGTGCGTAATATGTTGCTGGCGGGTTTCCGGTCGCCTGCTGAGCACTGAAGAGGAGGTACAATTAGAAATGCAGCACCCCACAGTTTCAACCTCAGCTACACTGGTACTACATCAGTGTCTGCTACATCTATTTCCCTATTCTCCACTCCTGTAAACTCATGTGAACTCATGTCAGTCTTTCTTCTGGTAATTACAGCAAGTAAATGTTGTTCAAACAAGAAGTCTAACATCTATTACGATGATTATGAAAACTCTTTGGCTTTTCCTCTTTAGAGAACATATTCTGCCTCCTAGTGTGCAGGGAATTAGAGAGAGAATCTTACTCCTCTAATTACCCAGACTTGGGACTACAAAAACGCAGCTACTTTAAAATATATTGTTAAATGTTGTTATGTCTACCTTGGGGTAAGTCTCATTTCCAAATATTTCAATTTACATTAAATTTAATTATTTTTATGGATATGCTGGCAACACTTGAACAAATTAAGAAAAAAACAAAACAAAACTATGATCTCATACAGGATGAAACAAAAGTTTCAGTTCAGTTTTAGTTAAAGGTACAGTGTGTAACTTTCCGAAGGTGGCTTGATTCCATGAAAACAGAAAGTTAAAATCATATTTCGGAACATTCTCCATGGAGATATACAAGTTTTATGTCATACTGTGGAAGAATATACTGTAGCTAAAGGAAAAACATTTCCATGGAAACAAGACACATAAAGGTGAGGTTTGTGGAGAAGCAAGCCCGCTCACAGTAGAAGCACATGTTTTTCAGTGCAATAAAGAACATGCTTTAATTGTAGTCTATTTTTGGCTAAAAAGCTACATACTGTGACTTTAAAG
>KN477966.1:0-11224 GCA_000787095.1 Periophthalmodon schlosseri | reverse complement strand
AGGAGATTATAGTCTTAATTTACAAGGCATGCACACACCAGTACTAATCTGGAGCATATATCATATCTGTGCATAAGTAAAGATGTGTTGGTCATAGATAATTGAGCTCTTTCACATGAGCTTGTCGCGAAGATAGGCGATTGTTGATATAGAAACCACAAATACCGGGAAGTGTTGTTAGCAATTAGCTGTCAATGGTATTCCAGCATGCAGAATTGTGACCCTTATGTGAGAAATGCTTTTAGGACCACCAGTATCCTCTTCATCCTCTTTTAATAGCACCATGAGGAATACCACTTATTGTTGCGTCGGATCAGAACAGACATTTACAGGAAGCAAGTTGACATAACATAGTGATGCCAGTAAATAGAAAATGAATATAATTTCCACAGTGCAGTGTTCAGATAAGCAAGGTCCATCTCTGTCAATGGAACAAGCATTTACACATGGACAAAAAAAAAAGTCATTCCATACTTCCTAAAGTCCAAAACTTTTTGAGAAGACACCCAAAAATATGCTTTAAAGAAAAAAGAGTACCATATGTCCCCATTTGCCACCAGGAGCAAACACATTTTAAAATGTACTTATGCAAAACAGATTTCTTATCTCAAAATAAAATCAAAGGCTTTTGCTTGCTGTGTACAAAGTTTAATTGCCTCCTCCCCACCTAAAAATAAAATCCATTGGTGTAAACACAGAAATTATATGCATTGAAGTAGCAATGGGTATTTACATGCATACTAAAAATCTGATCATTATCTAATTTCTGATTATGGAAATGTCATGTAAACAGTTACATCAGATGTGAGTAATCTCATTTCTTTCTGACTGTTTACGCCAGGTTTCGAGAAGAACAATTTAGAGAGAAAAAAAAAAGCAAATACAACATGAAAAAAAAAATTAAGACTGAAAGAGTTTTTTAATGCTAACATTTATTTTGTGCATGAAAGCAAAAACACAAAAAAGCAGATAGAATTTGTGTTTTCTGATTATTCTAGTTATCCAATTTTTACTGGCCGTGTAAAAAAAAGTACAAAACTATACTGCTACCACCATGCACTGTAACTACCTCAGCGCTCTTGCATGTGACACCTGCCAACCAACGTGCCCCCAGCATCTGCTTTAGTAGACAATACATATCAAATATTAATATCATATTTGCATCAAAGCATGTATTTTCCCAAAACAGGCAGCATGAAATTATGGTCCTACCTATTAGCTGCACATCCACTGAACTCGAAACAACCAGCATAATCACAGTAACAGTATGATTATCTTTGTGAGTGTGTCAGTGGCACTATGAATAGCAATGAGTCACCAAAGCCTTTGTGGGGCCCAGACAAAAGTACAGCCTAGTATCTAAGTGCAAAGGACATAAACAGCCCAGGAAGTCCCAAGAAACCTATTACAGCCTTAATGAATCTTTAAGCAGAAGATTTTTAATCACTTTTCGAGCCAACAGTGCAGTGCAATGGAGAGAAGTAGTAACCTTGATTTGGAGAAACTGAATGCTTTGGTGATCTCTAGTTTGGTAGTGAAGTGAAGAGCCTAAGAAGATTTTAAACTATTTGACTTAAAGTGCATATGACAGGTTAGACTACTAAATTCACAAAAACATAGTTACATTATTATATTACAAAAATCATATACTGTCACTTAAAGAGTACCTATTGTGCTTGTGTCTGCTATATCGTTATAATCTATGACACTCGTTATAATTTGCACATTTTAAATTACAATATTAATCTAAAATGACTTAATAAAAGAAACGGGTCTGCTAACTTCCACTATGGTCCGCTAAGGTTAGAAAACTGCAGTGCCCAATGGGAGGTGACATCGCCGTAAACCTCATCAAAACAAACAGTCGGTACTTCCGATGGATAGCTGCAGATCACTCTAACAAGCAGCTGATTTTTTTTTTTTTTTTCAATTTGCACTAAAATAACTATTCAGTGCTGCCAAATCCTGTGCATATAATAACTGATTAATGAAAATTGGAGAACAAACTAAGTAGAGAGCAGCGGGCATATGCCGGTGGCGGTGAAAACGGAAATCCATCGACAATATGGCATCTTGAAAACAAGCAATTAACAATTGCTCAGATGGGCACAAATCACTCCAAGCTTACTATAACTTTGGGTGAGCAAATGTTGAGGGAAACAACTGTAACATGGGTAAAAGCTCTAAAAAGTTGATTTTGCATAATAGGTCTGCTTTAATTGATGTAAAACTATGATAAATATTTACCACAGGTACAATCCCACCAAACCAAGTAATTAGAAAAAACATGAAAAACTCATATTGTCTTTAAAGGCAAGCATTCTGTTACAAATATTCTTGAACTTTATACATTAAGTACCAATCAGCAATATTAAGTTATATTTTTATATTGCATTTCTTTGTGCCATCTGTATATTATTAAACACAAACTTGACTATAACAGGTCTAAAGCAGCATGAAACTAAAACTAATAGGACAGATTCATAGAGTACTAATAGAACCACATAAAGCAAAGTCTAACCAAAAACTAAACCAACTAAATCAGGACAGGATGATGAAAATTAGGACTGTTGCCATGGCAATTAACAACAAAAAATATACATCACATCATTTCAATAGTTAAAATGTTGCCTATAACAGGAAGCTGAAATCCAAGAATACTTGGTCTAAACTATAACTTTTTGTTTAAAATGGCAAAAGTATCCCTAAGCCTGTATATCTGTTCCCTTATGTGACCAAGTTAAACCTACACGTCTGCTATGGATCTTAACTTATCTTCTTTGCTTTAACTCAATTTTCTAACACCTGAGTAGCAACGCAGGTGGCCACACACACTTATCCCAGCAGTCACCATGACACAGCTATGTTGCATTATCCCTCTGCCCCCTCCCTCAGTTTCTCCCACCACTTGTCCAGCTCAAAACAAAGCACAAAAACAACCCTTCTTGCAAGGCCAAGATTGCACATGTCACTAGTGAAACTTCCCATAACCACATAACCAGCCTGTTCTCCGGCGTGCCCTGTACCTCCCGGTAATAAGACAAAATAGCAACAGCAGTTTGTTTGAGCGAGGAGGAGGTGAGAGAGGAGTAGAAAGGGAAGTATACATGCTCCGGGGGATAGCGCTTACCTTCCTGGACCGCCTGGAAGGGGTTGTTAGGCTCGATAAGTTTCACAGAGTGGGTGATTTTCTCGCTCTGCAGAATGTCATCATTCAGGCTCAGGTCGGAAATTGCGAGCTGGAAAATCTCGTCATCTCGCATGGCGTTTTCCTCAAAGATGGCACCTAAAAAGCAGCAATGAAACACGATCAGAACTTAATTCATAGACAATGTGCAAGGTGGTAGACTGGAAAACCACCATGAGTCGAACAAAACCAAAACTCAAGTCAAAGTTCTCACGCCAATAAGAGGTCAAAAGTTTGAAAGTAGCCACATTTAAAATGGTAATCAATGGTAAAGCCAACTGCTATCTCCACTAACTATCTCCATAAGATAGGCAAGTTTAATGCCTTACTGTGGGATATTCCAGGCAAAGCAATAACATCTCCATAGAAACAAGCAGGTGGCAGACACCCCACTAGAAGAGTTACCCATTTTTAAGTAGTTCAAGTATACCATAGCAAAAACTATTACTGGTGTTATTCCTACAAAGACTAACTTATGGGTGTTTTAACCCTTGAAAGTACTAAAATATAAAGTATGCACCATTAACTAAGGATGAGAAAGAATTATATTTTGTCAAGCATTTAACAGTTAATTTACGTAAGCCTTTACTTTTGATTTATTCCACCTCACTTTTTCAGCACCATGGACAGCGACAGTGAACTGCACCATGAGCCGGGGATTTCTTTCCATTGTAAAAGTTGTTGCATCATTTTCTGCCAAACAACTTACTCAGACAATGCTTATGTTTTATCAAATATGTTTATCAGAGTATGTACATTTTACTTCAAGAGCAAGTCTGAAGAAGTTCTCTACACAAGTGTATCATGAGTAACCATGTCGTAGTCATGAACCCAAAATTTGCATGTGTGCTTTGTGGTCCCATGGTCTCCAAAGCATTTTGAATTAGAAGATTTTAATTACAAATGGCATCATGACTCACTTTCTTACACTTCCAACACTTGGCAAATGCATATTCATATTGTTATCCAAAAGTTGTGGAGGCTGTTTGAATAACTTTGCTGGTAAATACACATTGTATTCCCAATTAATCTGAAGCCGTATGCAGTATGTAGGAGGACATATTTTGTGAGCTTTTAAGGACAAACGTATTAGTCAATATGAATCACAATCCTTCCATATCCTGCCTATTTCGAGATGGCAGTTTATCCTGTTCTGAATTACCTAGTGCACTGCCAACACGTATGTATGAGTGTGGATGCATCTAAAATGAAAGGAGATTCAGATATGACGTTTGACACAAGTCCAAATGTAGATCTGATGAGGCGCATGAGTGTCACGTTTGTTCCAGCAGTGCAGGCCCTGCGTGGGAGGCATACTGAGCTCCTCTGTCTCCCTTCCATCCTCCCCCCTCTCTCCCTCCTCATTTCTTTTAACATCAGGGTGGCTTTTCGCTGCCACCTACTTCCTTTTCCTCCTTCATTACGGCTAAAGCTTTGAGGACGCGAGAAGTACAATTATCCAATGCTAACGTTATGCGGCGCACGAGCCAATATAATCTGGATGGGGTCCCACCGCTGTATTAAAAGGCAGCAGTGACGGAGCACCTGCTGCTTGCCAGACTGTTGCGGTAAACTGTGAGCGCAGTGGCGATAGAGCTACAGAAAGATGATGGCCACAGACGCACCGGGAGCAAATTTGCTCAGAGTCACATTGACGGTTTTATCTCCAGATTAAAACGCGAGTCGTCAGAGCATTTCCCCGTTTGTCACAGAAAGCACACAATCATGCGGTGTGAGGGGTCAGCAGATCAATTAGAAACTGTCCAAATGTGTTGCGGGCAGCTGGAGATTAAACCCATCTGAATGAACGAAAGCACGGCGCGATTGGACAAGACAGATTTGGGAAGTTAGCGCACAAAGGGGCTCTGTGCGATTTGCGTCTGTAGGAGTCTACTGACATCCATCCTGTCTGCGCATTGATATGTCAGTCACGTAGCAGATGAAAGTTGTGGCTTAAGACAAGAACTAGCTTTGGTTTGAGCAAGTGATGTACATTTAGACGAGACCCATTCATTCCAACTGAAATAATGCGACGTGTGCACTGTAGAGGTTTGAATGAAAGCCGAACCAAGAGGAGAGCATTGGCGCACATGCAATGCGCATATTTTGCGGGTAAGGTCAGAAGCACAAACTTTAGAAGTCTCTGGAGAGGAAAGTGTTGCTTTAGCGCAGAATCTAAAGACTGTTTATACCGCCCTCTCCCCCCCAAAAGCCTGGTCAAAGCAGTGGGCTTTACGCACTGCTAAAGGCTTTTTAACGTGCACCTGGCAAGCCAAACTGCATGCGTGACCGTTAGAGCTTACCAATGTGAATGATGGAGTCCGCTCTGGCAGAATTACACTGAAATATCCACAGAGAAAGGCAGATCAGCAGCAACTCCATGTCGGGATTTGAGCGAGGCAGCTCATCCAAGCTTCGCTCCCCTTCGCTTTGCAGTACTGTCCAAACGGAGCACCCGGGAAAAAGAAGGAAAGGAAAAAAGATCAACAAACCAAGTCCGCGGTCCTCGTGAAGAACGCAGCAAGTGAAATGATCAGCAGAGAACGGAAAAAGCTGGCGAGGAAAAAAACTGACGGGGGGACCCAAAAGGCAGGTAGCCCGTGGAGATAGCGCGCCGTTGTGTCTCACTCTCGCCTCTCTCCCTGCGCCCCGGTGTCTAAAGCGTGGCGAGGAGCGAAGAATGCGGAGGAGGGACACCCCTTTCCAAGCGCACAAAATGCACACACACACACACAGACACACACATAGCACAGACAGGCACACACTGAGAGAGTAACGCGCTCCTCAGTTCTGGCTCTGACCACGTGACTGCAGACACTTCACGACTCCACCGTTGTCCCGACAAGCCGGCTACAAATGATTTGGACTGTAGCCGGGGAAAGACGCGCGAGGAACAACCACTGCTTCCACAGCTGGCACTACAGTAGAGCGTGGTGCCCACCACAGTGGCTCTGTGCGCCTCGATGCACGAATAGACTTAAGGGGGAACTTTCCGGGAAGACGCACAAGCCAAGGCGCGCGCTTACTATTTTTCCCTTTCCTCCGAGCGGCAGAGGATGTGGCATGGATGGAGCCGGATTTACAGCGCGCATACCACACCTCTCCTCCGTGACAGATGAGGGACAGACGTGACAAAAAGCACAGACGAAGATGGACTACAAACCAATAGAGAAATCCCTACGCAGAGCTCGGTATATTCCGGTATTGTGTAATATGAAATGATTGATTGATGTCGTTAATTGTGTTTTTTATGACGTGTTTTAGCGGCACTGTGCTTTACGAGGATTGATGCGGACTACAGGGTGCCAGTAACAGTGGGTGCCACGCGCCTGGAGGAGAAATCGACGCGGGGGAGCAGCAAAACGGAGGCAGCCATAACCTTACAATTAAATGAGATTTCTCACGGAGGCAGCCATAACCTTACAATTAAAGGATATTTCTCGTGAGTGTCTACAGAAACGGAAATATCTTTTAATTGTTGGGCTACGGCTGCCAGGAGCGCGAGAGGGAAAGTTTCAGCATCAGCGCAGTTGACAGCGCCGCAGCAGAGCGACCTGTGGAGCTTCACTGAGGAAACATAGACTATAATGTGTTCATTCAAAAGACCGTATAATGCTTTGCCTCACACTGTCTGGTCATTCCCCATCGTTACATATGAGCGGCATTTACGTCTTTCAAATCAGCTAGCCATTAATTCATAACTACTTTGTACCTCCTAAAAGTTGTGAAATCACACACTGCCCCCACTGGCCAATTGGTAAAACTACAGCTGTAGTCACGCCAAAAGAAACTGGTTGTACAATGCAGTCTGCATTTCATCACATGCTACTCTCAGGGCTCATCTCACAGCCTCACCATCGCACCACTCAATGTCTTATTTGTTCATAGAAAAATATTATAGTGAGTTGATTGTTTACTTTGTAATTAACTGGAGTTAGAGTCAAATCATTAATAGCTATGGCTTCTGAACTATCCAAATCTATATTGCTCCTTTAGCTTTAGATAAATCATGGTGTTTAGGTTATAATATGGAATATCAAGAACAGTTACAGGGATTAAGCAAAAATCCATAAACTGCAATATTCTTGACTTGACTTCATGTTGCCTATAATGCTATATTTATTTTTCATTGATAAATACACCACTCTGCCACATCTACACCATTTGTTTTAGTTAAACACAGTTATTTATACAGACTAGAATTTGAATTAAGTAATTTGAGGGAAAACATATTTTTGGCCTTCAAATCCATTCCATTAATGAACTGGCTATTTTTGTGTTAGTTGCCATTCCTAACAGAACACTCTATATTGGCTTGGCAATAGCACAAAATACATTTGCCGCATTTCAAATTGCTTCCTCTAACTATGAACGCATTTTTAATCTCACCTTGCCCTCTTATATCGAAGAGAATTCAGCTGAATCCTTTATGAAAGAGCAGATTGATCAGGACTCCAATGAAAACCCAAAGATTAACCTTCAGTCGTGGGATTTCCACTGACAGGCATCTAGAGGACCATCAAATATTTATTCCATGTCGGCAGCTAATCTCTTAATTTCACTGATCTCTGAGGCAACATGTAGCACAGTTTTCACCACTCGTGTATAGCTCCTCTTTCACACACGGCAATGAGAGGCTTAAGTATTGTGCTCTCTAGCGGCTTTTATGGATCTTTCCTTCCAGACTTACAATATTCTTACGGTTAACAGCTGTAGTTATTATTTTAAAGTGCACAATGATAATAATACGGATGAAGTGTCTGAAATGGGGGCAGGGAAAATGTGTATTCTTGGTGAAGGATAAACTTGCAGAAAATTGAATCATCATTAACGTAATTAGTGTCGTTTACTTCATTAGAAAACTGACTGCGATAATTACAGAGATTAAATTAAACCAGGTCAAAACATTTGCATTATGAATTCATTTTTATCAAAGAATGGGGTAGAAGAAACCAGCACCTACCTGACTACTAAATAAATAAATATGTCCCCATAGATTATAATTAAACTTTTTTTTCAAAATTGTTACCTAATCCTATGTATACAAACAATATAAAAAAGTATAATACATAGAGATGATTTTTTTTTTCTTTTTTTTTTCTTCAAATAAGTACAAAAACCCAGGTGAGAGCCCTGAAAAGGCTGTGACTAGTTGCCTGAGGGGTTGGTTCTTGCAGAAGAGAAGGCTTGGCTGTGCTGCAACCTACAACATGGAGGAGAGCAGCACACAATAACCCTCTCAGCTGGCATGGCCTCCATGCTCACTGCTGGGACCAGGGCTGACCGCTGATGTATGAGACACTTTTTCATTGTCCCCAACTTTTTGAGTTTTTCCAGAGGTAGGGTAGATAGTTTATTAAGAATGATTCAGGCATGGCAACTACTTACCCCCAACCAAGGTGACACTGTCTAGTGTTTGTTCAATGATCCAAAGGTTGGTGGTTCAAATCCAGGTCCCACAGATGAATGCTGTTGTTGTGTCTTGGGCATGACACTCGACACCTCGCCCCATGTCTGCGTACACTTGTGTATGAATGTGTGTGTGAATGGGTGAGTGGTTTCTTGATGTAAAGTGCTTTGAGTGCCTTGAAGGTGAAAAAGCGCTATATGAAAATGTGACCATTTACCATTTTACCATTTTAAGCCCTTAATTACGTAGTTATTAAGCCTCAATCATTCTTTTTGTTCATTATGAATTAAGTCATTGTTCATGCTTTATTAAGGCTCATTAAGGTGTAGTTGTAGTAGTAGTCATGAAAGTAGTAGTCATGAAAAAGAGTCTGACTCTTTTGACCTTTCCCTGTATAAATAAAGATAAAAAATAAAGAGTAAATCTGGTCCCATCTTTTATTACATACTATACAACAACATGTAATCAAAGACTAGTCCTAATCAGAATCAACTGAACACATGGGACTGCAGTGCTGAGTCTCTAACATTAACTGTTATTATTAACACGAGGAGTTCATTCATCAGTGTAGGTTAAGATATTGGAGTCAATGAACTTGAGGATGAAAAAAGACATCTGATGTGAAGGCCTTCACAACATACACAGCATGCAGCAAGGGCTGAAGGAAAAGCCAAAGCGCAGTCTTCTCTATATGTTCACACAACTTGAGAAAACATGGACATGTGTATGAGTTTCTAAAAATGTTCCAAGAAAAGCTTCCCTGTAATTTCAGACAGAACAACATGAGAAAGCATGTCAAACTGACGTAATTCAAGAAGGTGCCCTGGTATAGAATGTCAGCTGGTTTTGGTACCAGCATGAGTCATAAGGGCTACAAGTATTATATAGCTATTCAACTTTTACTACACACTCTGACACAAAACAGAATATAAGATTATGGGCAGTCAGATCCACTGACCAACAGGTAGGTGGTGCGATTCCAGCTCCCACAGATGAATGCTGTCGTTGTGTCCTTGGGCAAGACACTTAACCACATTCAGTGGTGTATGAATGTGTGTGTGAATGGGTTCCTTGATGTAAAGCGAATTGAGTGCCTTGAAGGTCGAAAAGTGCTATGTAAAAATGTGACCATTTACCATTTACCATAAGATTACATTATTCAAAATAAATTCAAACTTTCAGTCAGTAGTAGCTCAAATGGAAAAGACATTTGTCCAGTAACTGAAATGCTGCCACTTTGATCCAATTAGCATTACACTTCACTTAATGGTCATTCTTATATTGATTGTCCCTTATCAACAGTTGGACCATCTTGCAGTGTTGACAATGCCAACTACCTTCCAACCAGGCCTGGATTAGAATCAAATCTGAATCCTTTGCAACAGGTTATTCTGACAAGCACATCTGTCATGTCTCCTTTACGCGTGGGCTGTTCAAACTGTTGACAAATCTACATAAAAATCACCAAAGTCAGCGCTACCTGTCACACGCACAAAGGCAGTAAAAGCGTCACATATTATTGATGCCAGATGCAGAGGATGTTTTGTAATAAACACGCATTTTATTTTCATTTCCCGCGTTTTGCATCTTTATGATCCACAACAAATGATGTATGTGACACTAATGCAGCATCAAATCAAGTTGCACTTCTAGTTGGGGCTGAGAGGGAAAAACAAGGCGAGGGTGAGGGTACAATAAGGGAGGATAGCAGTGTTTTCATGTGTTAGTAGATTTATTGAGCAAGAGGAAAATAATGCATCTTCTTTAATATTTATCCGCTGCATATAGAATGGTATCTATGAGACGTTTGGAGTGGAGTGTGCTTGGGATTTTCCAGTGTCTGGGTTTCATCCCTGCATTGGTGAGGGAAGAAATGTGGTAGCTATGTGTAATCACCTGTTTGCTATTGTTGGACCTAATGTACATGTGTTGTCCAGATATTATTCATGCTCTGACTGTGTCAAAGTAATTTCCCATTATGGATCAATAAAGTCTATAAGTCTATTGTTAAATGTTGGTGTTAGTTGATCTGTAAACTAACCCAGCAATTTTATCAGATTTTGGAGACCTGCTACTGACCATTACTTGATTAAAAAAGTTAGGTAAGGTTAAGGTGTGTGCCATATATCAAAAACACAATGTTCTTGAATCCAAATCACCATTTCAATTTATTACGATTCATCAGTGGTGGAAGGTAACAAAGTAAAAGAAGTAAAGTACTATACTTAAGTACATATTTTAGGTATCTGGACTTTATTTAAGTAAATTGTGGATAGTGTATACTTTTTACTTTTACTTTTACTCCATTTGAGAGAAGGTATTTGTACTTTCTACTCCACTACATTTTTAACTGTACTGAAAAGTTTAAGTATTTTTATTGCAGATTGAGACCTGCTGAAAAGGCTGAGGGGATTATTTTTAACATGTTCAGAATTTGAGCAAACAAAAATATACAAAAAAAAACAGCTAGAAAAAAAACGATTGATTCAATTGTTTCTGTTGAACAAAATTCAGCTCAAATCTTTATGAAAATCACCACTTTTGAAGCTTTATAAGACCTCAAAATATGAGCAAAATACGTACTGTTTACTGTTTAAGTGCATTTTAAACAGGCACTTTAATACTTT
>KN477965.1:33911-45701 GCA_000787095.1 Periophthalmodon schlosseri | reverse complement strand
GACACAATTTTACTTTTCCGCAAATATTGGAATTGCAGATGTTAAAACTAACTGGCAGCGTTCAGGTAATAAAAAACAAACAAACAAACAAACAAAAAACTAATTGAACAACCACTGGCATTTTGGGGGGTTCATCCAGACAGTATATATTGTTTTTAAAAATTCATATCATTCTCTTGACATATTATTATTTGTTGAGTATTGAAATTTCATATGTTGAAACTCACAGCTAATGTTTGTGTAAAATGAATAATTAAAATAACAAAGGGGACAACCACTGACATATTTGAGGGTTCGTCCATAGCTGAATCCCAGTTGTGTCTTTGTCTTTATTTATTAAGAAATCTTTATTTAGTTATTACAGTATTTATTGCTCCAATCCCAAATTTCAAAGGATAAAGGCAGTTAAATGTCAGTAGAAAACGGAAATCCCATGACAAAAACACACATAGAAATAGATCATAAGTTAAAATCGAACTGGATGTACAGTACTTAGCGTCTGTTACTGCACCTTTGATATCAACCTGTAAAAACTATAATTAAGAAACCTTTCCAAATTTATAAACATTACAACCAGTGCTTTTTGTAACTTCACAATGCACATATCCTTTTCAATATCGTAGATCTTTTGTTACTAATTTGCACATGCATGAGGAAACCATAATTTGAAGCTACTGTTCATATCTCAGTAAAAGACATAATAATAAGTCAGTGTATTCATGTTATTAGTATAAACATTACTTTGTATAGCCCATGCCTGTACCAGATCTTCTTGTTCCACATAAACCTGTATGTATTCACTGTCCTCCCTGATCCAGGTGAATTGAGAGTGAGAAGAGGCAGAGATAATTTCATGCTCGGCGTCGTACTGAACAGCTGAAAGTGCTCTCGACTATCCCTTTTCAGAACAAGACACTTCTATACTCGGAACCAATGAGGCAAGACTCACAGATGTAGTTGTACTTCAAATCTGTACCTCTTTTCAAGCGTATTTTGGTATCAAGCTGATCTTTCATACTCCTTATTTTGCCCCTTAAAATGTACACACCGTTCCTATATGTTCATCTGCTTTGGTTCGTAATTCAAGTTTTTATTTAATTAACATTGTGTTGTTAAGAAAATTATGTTAACATTATAGATAGAAAAGTAACAAATTATGTATTGTTCCAGCTAATTTAACATTAAGAACACATTTTTAGCGCCAATCCTCCCTCCCTCACCACATAATTATACAATGCATTTCAAGTATTCCATGGAGAGTAGCTTTAAAATAATTTGAGATGGTTTTATAATTTGTTTTGAGAAGTAAGAAGTAAGAATTGTCTAAACATTACTATTTTCTTAACATAGTAGTGATGGTATCCCCCAGGGGTCAGTTGTAGGACCCTTTTTATTCTGCCATTAAATGCCTGAACAATAATTGCTACTGCATCCTGAGTGGAATATTTAGAAGCTCGTCCAGCGTCTTTATCATTTTTGAGTGTTCCATCAGCTAGAGAGGCACATTTGAAACATTTTAAAATAAGCTTTTGCTATTCTTAAAAATTTCACAAAGACAATACATAGATTGTCTTGGAAGCATTGGGCAAAGCCTTTTGATAAAACACACACATTGATATCCTGACTTTCAGATATAAAAGTTTATTTGGAAACATGGTTAAAATGTACATATAATTCACCATCATCTTTCATATTCCCTTTTCATTTCATTTCAACACAAAAACACAAATGGGCATAATATCAAACAAAAATATTTATCAAAACCAAAGTACCATCTTCAGCAAATTGTATTGTTTGTTTTCTCTGAATAGGCAAAATCATATCAGTAAATCATGATTGTTGAGGAATGTTGTAAAAGAAATTGAGTGATATCATTTAAAAATTGCTTGCTTGTGGAGTAAATATATATTTATATATTTTTTTTTCGATTTGAAAAAGAGGTTATTCGGAATTCTAACCATTTTAAACAACGTTCTCTTTTTGCTGTGTGGTAGATTTGAATATTGACAATACAAAATATTACGTTTGTGTAAATTTTACATACTTAATTTGAGATTTGAGTTAATCATTTTTAAACATCTGATGTCAATGTGATAAAAAATGTTTTATGGCTATGTGTGACATGTGTGATATTTGAAATTACTGTATTCAAATTAAATTTTCTCTCAAATTCCAGATGATATTGTATCCAAAATCTCAAAGAATCACTTGGTCCATAAAAAACAAAATGGCTGGCTTTGTGACTCTCCATTCTTTGTAAGGTTATATCCAGAAACAGCAGAATGAGTGATCCGTTCCTTAGCACATCAGTCCAGTCCTTCACTGTTCACTGTCCATCATCCAGTCCCAATGAAATCTTTGGTTTGGTGTTGGGTTGAGTCTCTTCAGATTTTAAATTAGAGGTTACATATTTACAATGTACACAGCGCAGCACGCACCAGAACAGACCAGAGTGGTTCTACTAAACACTGACAAGTGGGACATCCATGTAGAAGCAAAAACAATAGGATTCTATTTGCAGTTGTGACAAACTGCAAATATAATTTTAAGTGCTTTAGTATAATGATAATTTGTTTTCAAAATAATTAAAATAATAAATTGTGTTACATTGTATTGTCAAATAGTACATACACCAACAATGCGGGTAACACTAAACAAAATCTTGTTTTAAAGTTGCACTCAATCATCTTTTTCAGTTGAATTTAAAAATGCCTGTAATGCGTAATGCCTAATCAAATGTTTTGTGGTGAATAAAGCAAATCTGCACCCGTCATCAGATGATCTTGCTAGTATGAGCACCACAGACATGTTGTTGCTGATCTCTTAAGAAAGCAACATACTGTGATTAGCCAAACAAGCCAAGCAAGCAATGGCTTTATTTATCTTGACCGAAATTCAGAGACTTGTTGACGTCCAAATCAACTGAGTATTTATGGTAGCGATTTTGTCCAAAATGTAAGGAAGCTGTGAGGTGGACCATGTGCTAAAAATACTCAAAAGTTACTGTGTTCTGTGTTTATTAAAACCCACTTGTCTGCATTTAGACAACTCCTGTGGCTTATGTTGTACCTTGGAAGTCCATTATTCTCAAACTGAAAGTTATTCCTGGCATTGTCAAACAGTAATTATCTGGAAGCAATTATCCAATGTATCAATTATGCTCTTTGTGTTGCCATTTGGTCTGGTAAAGTCCCATGGGCAACATGACCAGTTTTGAAGTCTCTGTCACTTGTTTTAAGGTAGAATAGATGATGTTGGTTTCTCAGATGAGGGCAGAGGTCACTGTTTTACATGGTATGTTCATAATATCCAAAAGGAAAATCCACACCTTCTGTTGCACAGTGCGTTCAATAATTGACCGATGGGTCATTTGAATCTCACCCAAATCTATCCCAAAGAGTAGAAATACAAGTAGAAATGTCTTGTTTTACTGTAACCTCATTTTGAACACCAAAAAGTTGCCATGTTAGTGGCAGTTGATGTTCTATGAAAAAGAGGCTAAAATCTTTGGGAGGGGCTATGTAGGAGCTTTGGCCATCCTAGGAGGAGCTGATGCCGCCCCTGCCACATGGTAATGTTAAAGTTACATGTTACATGTTACAGTATTGAGTATAAATCATAGACTGTATAAAGAAGTGATCTAAGTGAGTGTGATGTCACCCATAGCACTCGGCTCCAGTCAAATGAAGTTCATCGAGGCTAGAGCAGCTATAGGGGTGAATTTGGTGCCGAGAGCCAATCCAGAGCAAGGCTGTTGGAGGTAATGCCCCTTCCCGCCCACATTGCTGGTTTAACAGGGAGTGGGCAAGCAACAGCAATGCTTAGCAATGCTGTCAATCAAACCTGTTGCTAATGCTAACAGGAGCAACCTCAGGGGAAAGAAGGCACCTGATTTGTCTGTTCATGTCTTATGGACACAATAGTGAAATAAAAATACCAGGCTCATGTAGAGTGGGTCAATATGAACATTTTAAGACCAAAATGACGAGCCT
Source organism: Periophthalmodon schlosseri (assembly GCA_000787095.1). Lineage (NCBI taxonomy): Eukaryota > Metazoa > Chordata > Actinopteri > Gobiiformes > Gobiidae > Periophthalmodon > Periophthalmodon schlosseri. The sequence continues at coordinate 41,709 of KN477965.1, read as the reverse complement.
GACAGCAGCAGTTACGGAGAGAGGGGCGACAGTTTTCCAATGTAAAGTGAATTGGCGCCAGAGTCAGTGGAGCCAGAAGTGCGCCCATACTCACTTCCTATTTGGAATGCGGCGGCTAGCATGTTAGCTATGTCCATTTATATATACAGTCTATGGTATAAATTCAAGTTGTTGTAATCCCTCATTTGTCCATGGAAGAAAACGTTTCAGAGGTAGTTATCTGGAAACTATTTTTGAAACTGAAAAGGTTCAGCTGCCACTCACAAGTCTTTATTAATCTGAAGGTACTGGTCTGAGAAGCAAGAATTAAACTGCCCTGCTGCAATCGAAACATCTTGATTTCAAAAACATTGTCCAGATGACTACCTCTGAAACTTTTTTTCTACTATCAACTCAGGTCTGTTTGTTATTGTGACAGAATTAACAATCGTCAGGTTCAGTATCGTCATGTGGATTTACCCTTGGATATTCCTTTTACAGACAGACTTCCCCATAGAATAACGTGGACTCTCTGCATCCCTCCATCTGAAATGTTGACACCACCCAACCAACTTTCTTCAGTCACTCTCCTCCTTGTCGTCCTGGATGGTGGTGGTGGAGTGGTTGTACAGCCCCTGCGCCATCAGCTGCAGCGCCAGCCCATTCTTGAAGCCAGACGCCTTCTTGATCTTGGCGCGTTTATTCTGGAACCAGATCTTGATTTGGGACTCGTTGAGGTTGAGCTCGTGGGCTAGGCTTTGACGACGCTGCTCTGTGATGTAGCGGTTGAGCTGGAATTCGCTCTTGAGTCTCTGGAGCTGCTCGGCGGTGAAGGCGGTGCGTGGTCGCTTGTCCTCCTTGCCGCTCTTGCTTTTCTTAAGTTTGCGCGTCCGTGGGCCTGCAGTGGGAGCGAACAGAGAAGCGGGAATGTGAATATGCAATATCAAAACTGTGACGATAAGAAATATTTGTCAGTGTTTAGATATAGATAAATGATTTAGCAAATTGATTTATGAAATTATGGAACTGAGTATAGAACTATGGAATTGGAGTGACTGCCAGTTTCGAAAGTAAATTTTCCATTCATTTTTCCCATTCCCTTTTCGAAAAATTCAAATATCAAGAGTTCAAAGGCATTGTGAAGGCTATAATGTTTCAGAAACTGATTTTAAATACAATTATAGGTCTTGTGGTCATTAGTTACCACAGAGCTGATTAGCCCTGAATAAGCTTTCAAAGTCTATGGGGAAAATGAATGAGAAATTACTTCTGGAACCAGGGGGTGGATGGTCACTCTTGAACTCCATTGGTATTGGGTATTAGTGTAGCAATCATCAAATATCACTTTTTTACAATATGGTAATGAACCATCAATACGTTCATTCTTGTGACACCACAACCCTGTAGAATCAGGACAGGTCAGAATACTGTGGTGGAACTGACTGTTTATCTGTCAGATTGCAGATGTTTGACCTGTAATTACTGGGTCCATAACTATTTTTTTTTTCACAATAGTTTGAAATGGTGCCCTTATTCAACCCCAGAGACATAATTGTAGCCATAAAAATGATATGGCAAGGTTGTGGCGCCAATGCCTATCAAATGATCATAGGGTTCAACATTTGTGGATTAGTTTGAAGTTTGGATTTTTCTTTCAGAAATCTTCCATAGAGTTTAGATTGTCACATCACAGTTGTTTGGGTCCAAACTGAGTTTCAGAAATAGGGTCTTTGACTGAACCTCCTGATGATTTAAAAAAAAAAAAAAAAAAACATTTCAGGGGACAGTGGTTGTACCTATTTTTCAAATAAAATAGTTTGTTTTAGCATTTTCATTTTTAGGCCTAAATTATAATGGTAAAAATAATGTATGTTAATTATCTCAGATGGAAGACCAGGTTTCACTGATGGATATTGTGCAATTTTAAATCTGAAAACAGCATAATACAAAGCTCTGGAGAGGCTAAAATCACTAAATGCCATTATAATGAGGCAATTTTGTTAGAGCCGGAGGTAGTTAGAGTGATGACATCATCACTTAACAGTCCCATAGGCCCCTGCCCTCCGTCCAAAATTATGACATCATCAAATTTTAGAATGTGAACAAAACCATTACATTTTCTTCAGAGGATTTTTAGAGAATAGTCTGCGTTCACGTTCTCCAATTTGATGATGCCATTATTTCAGAGGGAGGGCAGGCCTATACAATTGCAGCCTAATACCAGAAGGTGGGTGGAGATAGAGGGGTAGAGCCTTAAATGCAAGACAATACCAGATGACTCAAACATACATGAATCAATCAAAATACAACTCTGAGCAAGATAATAATGACGGAACACTGTTAGAGGCTAAAAGCTCATAAAAGGCATTTTTGCATAATACGCTTCCTTTATACTGTAAAATCTGTTTATACAGTGCTTACTCTGCTTTTCTGGCTTAAGTCATAGATAAGAAAATAAAAGTTTGATATGCCTCTTAAGCAATATAGTGACTCATGATTCTAAAACATTTAACGTGTATGAATATATGAAACTCTAAAGCTCTCTTATAGCTTCCAATTCCACTATTGAGCCTTCTATTGCTCGGGATGGAACAAGACACAATTACCACGAGCCGAGACACATCACGAGATTTGGTCAAGGAGAACCAGACAAGACGAGATTTTGACGTAATTTTTAATAAATACACTGTGCAGTTCAGTTCACAGTTTTGGCCTCACAATTTTTGATTTATTTGAATACTTTTGCTATCACTGAAGCACTGATATTTTGGAACCATAGCTTCTAAAGAGGTGTAACTTTTTTGTCAAAGGACAATGTAAAAACAAATAAAAAGAAAAAATTAGATCTTGTGGCATGAGATCTTGTCCCATCCAGTAAAAAAAAAAATACAAAAAAAATTTCCAGTTAAGAGTGACTTTGGATCTTCTACACAGCTACTTCATACTCAGTTTAATACATTTTTTGTTGTTCATAAATAGTGATTTTGATTTGATTTTGATTTATTTATTTTTAAATTTTCTTGGTTTTGTACGTTCAGAGTTAGCAAACAATGCCACAGGAATTATTCATTGAGGTCAGTAAATGTAGGCCTATTAAATTATTTATGCATAATAATAATAATAAAGCTAATAATGCACTTCCATTTTGTGTGAATGTTGGTGGTCACATTTTTATGTTTTGTTGGTCCCAATTTACCGTTTGCTTGTTTCAGTTGTCTTAGAATTATCCCAAAATTTTATCAGTAAATTTTATCAGAATGCAATTGAAGGTTTGCGTCATGATCGTTACGCAAACAAACTGTCCATACGGAGAAACGTGACGTGACGCAAGCTGACTTCGTAGAATTTTAGGCCTATATAAAAGCTAATCAGTTACTTTTTTTCAGATAACTTTAGGCTATTTCGGAAAAGTAGACAAATTTTATGTTAATTTATTTGATTTTTTACTAGGCACTATTTCTTGAAAAGTAGGCTAACCAGGCTAATTTCCATAGCCATTATTCATGGAATCGCATTTACTTTAATACGAGGAACGCTGACTGACGAGAAGTACTTCCCCCCCAAAACCATACATTTTATAATTACGGAGCTGGCACGTCATGTCTGCTCCCACCTGGGCGCACGGCACGGGGGGGGGACGTCATTTACGCACGGGGCTCTGGAGCGCATCGACATTGAACGAAATCACATTGTGCACTTGGAGAGGACCGGGACAATTACAGGCGCTCTTTGGGGTTCCACCACGTGTCAGATTAGAACCAGAAACCCCGTTAAATACCAAGAACCGAGACACTGGCTTTACTGTGACCTTCTGGAGTCAAAGCAAGTGCAGTTTTACGTGGCTTTTTACGCACGGCATGGAGTGACCTGTCCCAGCTCCCCACACCATAGCACTTTATAATATAACATTTCATAATCTAAAAGTATTTTCCAAACAAAAACATATGTATTTAGCTGTAGGGGAGATGTGTTTTTCGCTTGAAGTAAAAAATTAACATGAATTTTAGCTAACGATTTAATGTAGTCTATTCACATCAATTTGGTGACAGCCAATGGGAATCCAAATAAATAAACAAAGAAAAAAACTATCCATGGGTTTTAGAATTATGAAAAATTAGGGCTGTTGCTATAGTGATTAACAATTTAAAACAAAATAGTATGTATTTTTAATGGGAAAAAGTCCTCAACTGAAATCCATGAACAGGCCTACTATTATGGAATCATAGAAACAATATTAAAAACGTTTCCAGACGAACTTATCTCATAAAAACTAGCCTATAGGGATACAAAACAACTCACCTGTAGTGAATATAGACTGTAGGCCTATAGAATTTGGCATATAGGAAGCCTACTTATTTTAATTGGCCCTTTCAGTTCGTTTATCCATCAACAGAGGATTTAAAATGTAAACTTGTTTTTCGTGTTATTTCTGTTATGAAAACATATATATAATTCTAAGCTATAAGAAGAAAATGAAAACGGATTCTTCTATTGCCAATATCCTCTTTCAAATGTGCATTGGAGTCTGTGGAAAGAAATACATTTAAACTGTATGCAAAGAAATAAAATATCTAAAACACGACCCCTAAACAGGACTACAACAGTTACGCACTCCAACAATGCGCCATAAAGGACGTTTGATATTCTCAAACACTACATTAGTAAAAGAGGCTGCACATTTGGAATGGACTGGATTTAAATCTATTCTGTTTTATGGCTGTGTGATTGGTCTTTTGTGGGGTTTAAAATCGATTTTGTAAAGGGATAATGGACAAAAACAGCTTTCCCTTAAACCTGAAAAAATAGAGACACGGCCCACACTCACAGGGCACATTACGCACGAAAACAAAGAAAGACATCAACAACCTTAATAATCTAAAGTCATATACCTATATTAGTCTATTCAAGATAATTTTATATATGTATAGGCCTATGTTAAAATAAAAAGATCAGTGCCTTATTTTAAAAGAGCAACATTCTGAAAATGTCATAATGTCACTGCGTCCGGACAAATGACTTTTTTACGAGACATATTAAAACATTTTAACAACAAAACATGAATTTTACCAACGAGGAAAATGTGTTTGAAATGGCTGAACAAAACATCAAATCGCTACGTTCGGATTTGGTTGGATATGTGGTCATACATTTCGGCGCCATGTTAAATCCAGTTTTGTCCCTGTTTAAAGAGGTTACAACAATAGCTTTGCATAAAACCTCCACCAATCTCCAATATATTTTAATCATTAGGCCTATTATTTATTCTAATATTCCAGATATGTAGTTGTCTATATGGTGTAGGCCTATGTATTATTTGATATGTTTTAAACACTAACCTGCTGGCATACCATGGTTAATATCTATAATAACGCATCTGTTATGTTCAAATTGGCACATGGCACAAATTGGTACAATGCGTAAAATGGTTTAAATGACCAAAGAGACGATTTGCAGTTAAATCTACACCAGCCTATACTATTGCTTTGTTAACATTTTAATTCATTCATTGTTATATTTATTTCTGTTTTTGAATTCACCTGTAAAGACAAAAGGTATTGTTCTAAATGCTCGTATGTCTCGCTTTTACGCACCGCTCCGGCTCCGAATTACGGCCCGTAAAGTGTGCGTATTTTTATTAACACACTAAGGAACTGTTTTTAAGATTTCCTGACCAAACAATAACCCAAATGAAAAAGGTTAAACTCGGTGACCACTTTATGCTGTGGTGGGTGTCATCTGTGACTAGGCCCTCTCTTAAACAAATCCGAAAAAACGACGTTTTTTGCGACGTACAATAAATGTATCGTTCATAACTCATCTTTTTTTCGTGAATCAACGTATTATTTGATACACTGCGAGATAAATATGCTCCTCGTAATATTATAAGACAAAATAGCATAATTGGCTCACTGTTTACTCTCAACTTCAGATAAATAAATAAATAAATCTTTCATTTTCTTTGCGATCACAGAATCTCTCGCACATTTCCAGGATTCATAAACATTTATCTAATATATAATCTCACAAACCAGGCTCATCTGCACAACTTTGAATGCGCATTACAGAGCGAAGCGGATTAGCGTCACACGTGGATTATGGGATCAGCGCAGGCGCCAGATTTACCCTCGATACAGGTAGGTTTATTACACGAGTCACTGCGCAAATGTTAGTTGTTTTTTATGTTTTTATAGTAACAAAATATTAAAATACAACAGGTTATGTTATTTTTACTACACTGAAAGAAAAATAAACTGCAAAACAGCCTATTTAGCCAGAGACTGGATGCAAGGTTAGGTTTATGTGTCATATTGTGTTTTTAGTTAGTTCTGTTTCTAGGCTTAACATTTATTGTTACACATACAATATCTTTAGGCCTATAAGAAATATTGCTTATTGCTTAAAAGTGTAACTGTCTAAACAATGTGAAATGGTGAAAAAAAAACAACAACATTTGATTGTAAATAATAAAAAGAATATTTAAATCTAAAGTAACCAAAGAAATAAAAATCATAGAATAGAATCGAAATTAAAATTATATTATAATTTTTCAGCAAGAAATTAACGTGCAGCCACATGTCCATAGCAACACTGAATCGTAGCCTAGTTTTTGCCATGACAAAAGAACAAAACCAACCTTAAATTCCCTTGAACTTACATGAAAAATAATTTGAAATAGCTACCAAAAGGGATAGTGGTTATTAAGGTCATGATTAGCCAATTGGATAAATACGGCTAATAAACTAAACACTTGAAACATCTGTCTGCGTAAATTTTTAATTATGGCTGACAAGATAAGATATTTATTGCTGTATAGGCCTACGTATAAACACAGGGCTGATATGGCAAAAATACATAAATAAATAAATAAATAAATAATCACGTTTTTTTCCACCTTATATTTATCAATCTCGAATTTCTGTTCCATTTTATTTTTTCTTCTCAAAAGCAAAATACAGTGTTTTTTTACTGACAGAGGAGTGGCTGTAGACCTCTCCTTCAACAAGACCCACGCTGACCATACATGATTAGACATAATCCTACTGAATATCGACTAAAATTCGATTGCTCAAACCTATGAAAATCTCCGTAATTCCAAAATGTCTTCCAGATCAACACGCTGCTGTATGCCTTGAAAATGTATCTCAAATATATCAGACCTGCGTGTTCTGTTTCATTATGTCGTCGTTAAACACGCAGCTGAAGAACAATGAGCAGACGTGAGTGGCGTCAAGTGGTTACGGTTGAACTCCCGGTAAGACTCTGCTTTCCTCACGCTCCTTTACGCATCCCGGTCACCGTAACTGTAACAACCGCTCTGCACTCAGCCATGATAAAAAAAAACAAATGAGCTCAACAACACAGAGATGGATTTAAACAGTACAATGAGTAAACGTCATTGCGCAATGCTCCAAAATGAACAAGGACGGTGACTTATTATTATGTCATGCGGCTTATTCATAAAGACTCGTGTTGTGCCATTCTCACGTGGCTGTTCCTCGATGGGGAATATATTTTAGATTAATCCTCTCCAAACATTGTGCAATTCAAATAATCGTAATTACAATTCGGCAAAGTCGTTTCTTTAAAAAAATGTAAGAAAAATGTGTCTAGCATAGTTAAATAAATGTAAAAATATTCCTACACGTGATGCAAGAGTTTTTAAACGTCAATTGAGGTAGGTCTATATATTAAAAAATACTTATAATAATTATATTCTTTCAAATACTGGCACAAAATCAAAACAAGTCTCCCTGATAATTTTGATAATACTCAGGATAATAAACTAGCCTATTAGCTACAGGAGATATAGAATCCAACC